>JAFBJZ010000662.1:0-179344 GCA_016785225.1 Psettodes erumei | reverse complement strand
AATCCTTTGGTTTTGCATTTTCCGTTTGCTCATCTCTGGCGCCGTGCTGTGGAGGCAAACAGGTACTGCAGGCGTCCTCTCCCATGCAGATCTGAAACCCGTGACTCTCGCATCTCGGCCAGAAGTTTTAACGGTGGGCTGCTACTTCAATTTTAGGCGTTTGTCCCCAGCAACTGAACGACTCTGTGGGACGGTAGCTGCAGAAATAACATCATATACTGCCGTGCGGTCCAGGTCCGATCATTATGTTGTAAAGGTGGCTCCGAATAAAAACTAAAACACCGGTGGTGCTTCCCAACCTGCGACTGAGCTCGTCACGTCAGATCTTATTCCGTACCTTTGGCGAGGAGACCTTCACGTGGAAGATGATGGGGGCCAGGGAGGTCTTGAGGAGCTGGGCCGGGTGGTTGATGGTGTTGGCGTACAGCACCACCAGCTGCAGGGAGTGGGCCAGCTCGAAGATCCTCTCGATCTCGCTCTGGACCTCGGCTGGTGGGACAAGACGCCAGGGTCGGGCGTGGGAGTTTAAACATTTGACTGGCCCGAACCCCTCCCTCTCAGAAAACGCCCTGGCGCTGAGCGCGGGAGAACGGAAGGAGAGTTTGTTTTTGCTTCCTCACCTAAGCTGGAGCGGGTGTTGGATCTTTCGATGATGGCCCTCTTACTGGGGTTGTTGAGAACGGACCGCTTGGCGAGCGATATATCTGCCGTGGCTCGTGTGATAGATATCCTGAAGATAAAAAAAAAATAATGTGGACGCCGTGGTGAAGCAGCAATGGCGTCATCTGCTGGATGTACTCTGACTTTACATTCACCAGTAAAATCAGTCAGAATAAATGCAACAGTCGTAACAAGTCGCCATAAGAAGAGAAAAGTACTTGAAAATCTGACAGCAAGAACAGCATTTATTGACAGGAGCCACTTCTCACTTCTGCTGCCCGTCTTTTGCTTTTTCTGCTTCCATCTTATTGCACTTGCTGTGCAAATATAAATGCGAAATAAAACTAATTGAAATATATTAAAACGTGATTTCTGATTTACAATCTCAAAGGATTAATGTTATCACATACAGATCCTGTATTCAGAAAGGGGGTGATATCAGAAATGAGCGACACCAACCAAAATCCAATATTGTGGACATACCTGTTGGAGCAGCAATGGCGTCATCTGCTGGATGTACTCTGACTTTACATTCACCAGTAAAATCAGGAAGAATAAATGCAGTTCAAGGAGAACAAGGAGGCATAATATTCAGCTCAATACCGCCGGAACCTTGTGTGGTGCCGGTGTCGCACGCCAAGGTGAGTAACTTATGCGCGTTCAACGCGTCGTCCCAGTTCTGAGCGTGTGAGGGCTGCGTGAACGACACATTTCATGGGACTATTTGTGCTTCAAAGCTGTTTTTGTCCGTGATAATGCTGCAACGCTATCCGTCGTATCATATGTGACACCACTTGTTTTTCTTTGAATGAAAACAGTGCTGCAAAGTTTGTAATTTAGTGCCTGTGTATCGTCACTGAAAAATAGTAGAAAGAAAAAAAGTTCGATACCCAGGATACTGGGTATCTGAAAACTCATAATAGGAGAAAAAATGTAGATAGACAGTAAATGAAAAGAACTGAACCAGGAATACGTGGATCCAACGTCACAACCTCAAACCACTTCGCCACCAAGACGTGATGTTCTTCATAAGGACAGAATTGATTGTTTAAAAGCCCTAACTTCAAGGGAAACTCCAGAGATTCAGTGGAACACCTCTGTTAAGTTGGGAAACCCATGAGAGACAAATGAAACCAAGAATGGTGGAAATTGAAGCAGCAGAGGTCAAGATATCCTGACGTTTATATTTTCTTTTACAACATATTAATATATCATAAATCCTGACCATTTGACTTTTATAAGTAAATCACTACATCTTTAGCTGCCGATTTATTTTCCTGAAATTGGACTTGGCAGTCACACTCACCTATTTTTTGTATTACAGAGTGAACAGTGCCAGATCTGAACCACTAGAGGGAGTAACAGCTTCTCTTTTCCATTGTCTTGCACCACGGTCAGACTCTCCTGTCTTATCATCCTTGCTTTTGGACCTGCTGCCAAAAAGGTGTTCAGTGCAAAAAAAATACAATTTGAGTGTCGTTCGTATTGACATGACGTCATCTGACTCTTCTGTGGAGGCTCCATAGTTCAGACATTCTCATGGATGAAAACACTCGGCCTCTTTTTCCTCAAGAAATTTGTTCTGTCTTTTTTCACTCCTCTGTTGTGCCTGAGAAAAACCCATTTATTTGTCCAAAAAGCCATCTCTTCAGGCATATATACAGCCTCTCATTTTCATGGATAACAGACCAGAGTACCGAGAGACTGAGTCCTGACTGCTGAGCTGGAACAAACATGCTGCCTGGATCTTCATATTTTTTTTCTTCCTGCCTCTTCCTTTCTCTGGATCCTCCATCGTGTGTGTGTGACATATCGAAGTGTACAGGGGGGGGTGTCAGTGTGTCGGTCTATAACATCAAAATGGCATCTGATTGCTTTCCAGGCGTCTCCCAGTATTCCCACAGCCCCTCGTGTCATTTTTTTCCTCAGCAGAAGTCGCTTTGCACTGCTGATATTTATATTGATCACGACCTGATATCAGCTCATTCTGCACGTGTCGTCGGCCTTCACAGCCTTTGACATCCTCGGACATGTTCGCTTAATGCTAATGCTGGATCCTCCAGCTGCGTGAATTTGAAAACGAAGACAAGAAATGACCTTTTCTTTTCTCTTTATTAACTTTTACCATTCTCATTGTTCCTTGTTACAAAATATACTCCAACTAAAAAAGTAAAATTGACATACTCGTGTAAATAGATACATTAAACTGGTCTAAATACCCACACATACATTAGTAAAAATTGACCAAAGGATTTCAGGCCTGTGTGTGTCCTCTGTGTCAGCGCCCCGGTGCAGTGGACCCCCTCTAATACCTGACAAACAGATCCAGCTGCTTCCAGCAGTCAGCGGTCAGCCTCAGGGCTCGTCATCACAGAGGGGACAGCGAGGACTTCCTGTCCCCTCCTGCCGAAGACACAGGCGTCGTGTGTTTGGTACCGTCTCTGGAAAAGAGTTAAAATTCCAAGGTTAAACATTCACACATTACAGCCAACATGATGATTCATCTCAAATATTCGTTCGATAATTATGGGCTTGCCGGTTCCTCCTACATGCTATCTGCTGTTTCCTTATATTTACTGTGCAGACTGGTATCAATCTCAAACTGCCAAACTATTCCATGAATAAGAAGCTTCCGCATCGGCGACACGTGTCCCCTGAAAGCATCATTGAAACCGGGACATGCGACAAAGCGACGGGACCGACAATCGTGTCCCGCCATGCATTCGCCACACTGCAGATGCATGAAGGTGAGCCGGAGAATGGCGCGCCACCCTCGTCCGTCCTCCCAGTGTTCCCCTGATTATATCCACTGTGAATGCCATCAAAAGAAGAAGCAGCTTCATTTCCGAGGGACTGATTCGAGCCCTTGTCTCCTCCTGTACGACCTTCCCACAGCGTACGTAAGGTGAGACACTGTCTGCTTCTCTGTGTGTGCGCGTGCCTGTTGTCAACCGAGGAACAGACAGCTGACATTTAATGGCATTTTCCGGCGGCAGGTGTATTTGAGAGAATCTTATCAAAAGGATAAATTCTTGTCTCGCCTTTCCATCCCTCATGTCTTGCTGCAGGGCGCCGGCACGACCCACGGTTTTTAACACGACGCGGGGAGCGGGAGCTGAGACGGAAATGCTTCGGCTGCGGGTTTCTCCTCCTCGAAGGCCGAGGTTTGAGAATGGTGCATTTCGTCCAAGGTCTCCACCGCCCTTTGTTCGCAGTTTGCTTTAACAAGAGTCCTGAGGATAGGCGTGAGGCATTCATTTGCATTTGTGGCATTTTAATGAGGCTCATTAAGCCATGATGTGGCGTACTTGAACGTGAGCACGTCTTTAGGCTTTCTCGATCTTTCGCCATCGCTTCTCTAGTTTCTTGAACATGTTGATGATAAATAAGACCTTGTTGGAAAAGAACAGATCCTATTTTTACACTCGGTTTGATTGCTTTGAGCACTGAGAGCAATTTTCGATAATTGTTAATAATTACGTTGTTCTGGTGGCTGAAATCTCCCTGTGAACAGGCGCTTCACCCGTGGAGGTGTGTGTTTTCCTTCACTTCTTCAAAAGGTTAAGAAGTAATAAATATTATATTAAAACCAGACAGGAGCAATTTCAAGTCGCGCAGTTGTTGACGGCAGATATTATTAGGAGTGACGCATTTTAGAGCAAGGCAAAATAATGAAAGGTGGGCTCACGGGAAAACAGGGACACAACAAAGTAAGTGAGAAGAAGTTCAGTCGAGAGAACTCACAAACAGAGGGTGGGGTCATGGAGTCATCCTCCACTCAGTCTCGCCATCTTCCTGCATCACTGTGTCTCCATCTTCTTCTCTGCCTCCTCTCCCCTGCATCACCCGATGACTCCGGGCGTCCACATGCTTTGACAGCTTTGCTCTCCTGTTTTGGAATTTTAAGCAAAACTCGCACTGGCGCCATCCGGTGGCGCTGCAGGCCTCGTCCAGACATGGGCATCTCAGCCGTCTCAGCCACTTCTCTGGAGCAGAAAAAAACAACATTTTCTCATTTGTGATATACTCTCCCAAAATGTGCGGTTTTAATATAATAATAATTTTAAAAAAGTCTGTACTTGGGGAGGATCGGGCAACCGCTGCTCGGGGAGGGTGGGGATTCAGTGCGAGGGGCAGACAACGCGTCGACAGTTCCGGCTGAGCCGCCGTCGCTCTCATTACCAAATGGTTTTTATCTGTGGATGGTGCGGCAGGTCCTCGGTGTCCGTCAGCCTGCCGCAGAGAGACATGACAGCGCGGCCTTGGCTGGGAGTTGCACCTAATTATCCTCATAGTGACATGGTTTGGCTCCAGACTGCAGCCTTCATCTGAGAAAAGGCAAAACACAAGGAACAAGGAAGAATCAGACTGTGCAATGTCAGAAAAAGGCCAGATCCATGAGACAAATAACATAGATCAGGAAAAAAGGAGTATAAATATATATTATATCTAAATATATTCGATTAGTTTATTGATTAAAGTGTAAAGAAGCTTCTCCTCCATCCATGTCATCCAGAGATGAATCAGTTTGAGATACAGATATTGTACTTTATCAGCAGAAACAAAACATCTCCTTTTTCTTCCTCCTCCTCGAGGAACGCTCTCCCTGCCTCCAGAAGGAGCAGCGTCTGACATTTTCACCTCCGCTGCCTCCGCAGCTGCCCTTCTCCCACCCCTTGCTTCATCAGCCTGGTGCATGTTGCTCATGTGGGAATGACGCAGTCCCGCCGTTTAAATATTGCAGAGTGAAGCGCGTGAGACAAAATCACCTCCCCAACTCTCCAGGTGCAATCCCTTCCGAAAAGGTCATGAAAGACGGGAGGGGGGGGGGTGACGGGAGGAAAATTGTAAATTGGATCTAAAAACTCTGTCTCTTTTTGTAAACATTCAATCTTCATGTCAAGAAAATGTCTTTGATTATCCTCAAGGATATCCAAACCAATGTCCATGGCAGTCAACAGCTCATCAACATCACCGACCGCAGATCTGCTGTAAGCCAGTGTGATTTCAGTTATTGAACATGACATCTTTTCTGCTGCACAAGCCCCCCTGCCACTTTACAGATATTCATTCGGCTTAGCCGGTCAAAACGGATTGATGGACACATTACGACGAGCGGAGAATGGCTGATTAGCGCGCTCGTATTCATACGCACGCGCAGGAAGTTCCGCCGTCAGTCACGGGGGCCTGATGGGAGCAGCTGTCCGGACGGGGCTGGAAATGCCATCGTCCTCCTCTCTATTGACAGACAGCGAAAACAGAGGGAGAGCCAGATCGACAGACAGAGGGGACGTGGGAGGGAGCGGGGGATGCGTTTGTGTGCGTCTGCTTGTTTGGGCTGGTCATGTTTGAATGAAATGCCGCCGCATTTCCCTTTTTCTTTTTTTAGGTGATGAAAACAAGACGCCACCATCAGTATTCCCCCGCTCTCTCGTCCAGTGTCGTCTATATTTAGATGACATTATGAAAACAAACAGGAAAAATTATCACACATGTTTCAGGTCATTTTAAGAAAAAAAAGCTTTCTCTGCGTGGAAAATCCTAATTAATTAGTTTACCCAGACAATGTATGTAGCCTATATTCTTCTGCAGAGCAGACATTAATTATCATGGAGGAGAAAATGAGGCTGGACGTTATTCTGTGGGGATGATACAAATAAACCAAGGCACAAACACAATTATTTTCTCAGATTATGACAAAAACACCTGCAAAACTCATGTCATCCCCATCAGCCTCAGCGGTGCCAATTTAGTGCCAATAAGCAAATGTTAGCAGGCTGATATCAGCGTTCGTGCTGCCTTCACATCTTATGGTTTAGTCAAGTTCTGCACTGCGGTGGAGTTGGTGAAATTAAAGAAGTTTAATTTTAAAGGATTCCAATCAAAGTCATACTGTGATTAATATGCCGCATAATGTCATCGCCTCCCATCTGGCTCATGGACTGACGCACACGCTGACGCTCTGATTCATCTCGGCAGCTTGACTGAGAGGTCTGGTTGTCAACCGCAGCAGGTTAACAAAGTTTATTTCCTTTTCCCTACCATTAAGAGTAATTGTCGTAACAGATGCTGGCACACACCTGGCCAATTACCTGCTGCGAACGCTGAAGTGACTAAAATGGCTGAGTGGCGGCAGCACCCACGGGTGAAATTGCTGAAATGGGCGAGTGTGTCTCACACTATGATCAAATGACAAAAAAAAAAAAGACCCAAAAACAAACTGTCTGACTCCTCAGGCTAAAAACCTCCTCCTCCTCCTCCTCCTCCTCCTCCAAAAAGACAAGTGAGCAAACTAACTGCTCCAAAGGAAGACGAAGCCGCTTTTATTCTGAAAAAAAGAAGGGGCCTTTTGTTTCGTCTGAAAGTAAAGAACATATCGATCTTCCATTTGAACATCTCCACCTCCCCCTGCATGTGACACGTGCTCACTTACCAATCAGATGTTCCACTCCGCTGCCAGTTGCCAAGGTCACCAAACCTGCACACCTACCGCTGCCTAAGAGCACAGAAAAACACTTTATTTTTCTTTGCTCTTTGTGCCGCGGTCGGCCATTGATCTCTCTGTATGGCAGACTCTCTTCTCTCTCTCTCTCTGGCTCTGCTCCAGCCCCCCCCCCCTCCCATACCTGCGAGGAGGCAGACAGAAATTAAGCGGACTTATTCTCAGAAATCTCCAAAGGAAGTGCTCTCCTGCTCTCTCTTTCTCTCGAGCGTGGAGCTGTGACTTCAAAGCTGCTCTCTAAAAATGGCGGGGGGATATAAACCCACTCAATAAGAGTCCTTCCCGGCATAGTGGGGTTGTTTTGTGAATGAACTTACACGCTGGGTTACCTGTTGGACCCCGGAAAGCTGCTTCTTTTTCACCCAGCTCTGGTTTGTGTGTGTTTTTTATTCTTTTGCACCCCCCCCTTTACAGAGCATTTCCCCCCTGCAGATGTTTCACTGTTATTTTTAACTGTACTGCAGCTCCTCGAGAAAGGTTCCACAGATATCAACCTTGGTTTTCAGTTACAGCTGTTGACAGCCCATCATCCCCCCCTCCCCTCCTGTTTGGATGTTTCCCGCCACAAGTTCAATTAAACCAGGAAAAAAATGTTCCAGATGTTGTGAAATGAGATTCGAAGACTTTGCAAACTCCCAACCCTCTGCGACAATTTGTGTCAGCCTCTTATTAGTGCATTGAGAGGTGATGATGCAGCTCAGCCCCAAACAGACTCGAATGTCCCAAATCATAATGGGACATTGCTATAATCACGTTACAATCTTTGCACAGAGCAGGTGAACGGGTTTCCTGCTGTCATCTACAAGTACAGTACAATATGGCAAGGACAGTGTCAAAACTCCCGACAGTTTATTGCTACTTTAAAAAGAAAAAGAACAAGAAAAAAATTCTAATGTTAACCAAGGTGAGGGCTGTCAGTTCAAAAAAAAAAAAAAGTTCTGCAGTTTACGCAGTTCGTTTCGTGAATTCGACCCCGCCCATCCACACGTAAACGCCACCGCCACCAATAGAAAAACAGAACAAAAATACAAATTTTGCCATCTTACCGGTGAAGGGGTATTTCTCGTCAGTAAACTTCTACGACGTGCTACTCAAACTACGTCCACAAACCGCTCCTCAGACGCTACCATGTCGGGTCTGCTCGCTGGGGACGGTTTTATTTGCCAAAAGTCCTCCATCTTGAAGCAGACGACGTGACGTGACGTGCGGCAGAGGTCAGAGGTCATGGCACAGGTCAAACTGATGGCGGAGGTTTGTACAGCGCCATCTGCTGGCGCAATACGCGAACTACCTCAAATCGTTCATGGACGTATTTTAAGACCTTATAATGTATTATAATATATTACAAAACCGTCTAAAGCATCCATGGTTGCGTTTATAGACAACAGATGTCTTATAACAGAAAGACTGTAGCTTTTATTGAAATAATTAATCAAATTTGGGGGGATATTTTGAGACAGAGAATTACTGCACCATCAGTGGAGCAGTCGAGCTCTGCAGACGGACTGAGTGAGCCGAATCTGTGCGGTGGTCAAGCTGAACGCCACGCTGCTCCACGGAGACAACAAGAGAGGCAGTGGCTTGAAGTGGACGTGACGATTCGAAAGCCACCCAATGACTCATGGCTTTGTGAGCATGTGTGTGTGTGTGCGTGCGTGCACGTGCGCGTGCGCGGTAAAACCTAAATCTCAGGGATTGGGCAAGTAAACACAACTGCTTCTGTGGTGGCACGAAGCAGCTCTGCGCTATAAAACACTCGCAAAACATGAGAGACATCCTCTGAATGTCACATTTCTAATCTGTCTCCCTGCAGTAATATAGCAGCACAATATTGTTTCATGATGTCGGGACTCGTGGATTCATGTTACTTAATTCGGGCTTCGTTTAGATGTGCAGAGAGGGGATGTTGAGAACAGTCCTTGCTGCTGGCTCCATATGGAATAATAAAGCAGACTTTCACGGGCTCTTTCTGTTCAACCCGTCTCTCTCTGCGTGTCTCTCAGTCCAGTGCACCTCATTTGCATGACAGTTGAGAACAATATTGCCAAAGCAGCGAGACAATGGCTCCCTCTCTCACTTTAATTTTGTCCTCTCTTTCAGTGCCTCTCAGATAACAAAGTGTTCCACAGTCCTCAAAGTGTGTCGGACACACTGCCGCCAAAGCTCCGTCCAGAGTAAACACCGGCAACAGGCGTGATCGCATTTAGCAAACAACGCTCATTGCAATGCCTTGAAACGAAATGCAAATGCAGTCACTCTGTTCTGGCCCATCTCTGCATTTTAGCCCGTTTCAGCACGCTGTTGAAAGAGTGACAGTTGCGTTTGCCACTGCAAGTAACACCTTTCATGTTACACAATGATGATAAATGATAAATGATGATAAATACAGTAATGAAAATGATCTAATTTGTAAGTTTCCACTCTCAGAGCTGACAGAGAAATTTGTTTCCTCTCAATCTAAAGATCTGCACACAAACACACACCGAGGCACTTCCTCAGTCTCCATTCTACAACTATGACGCTTTCTTGGTTGCTGTGGCACCCAACGAGTGTCTCTGGTGCCGGGCAGAAATGGGCTCTGATTGGTTAATCAGTATTCAGACTGCATGTGTGCTTGACTGGATGCTGCTTTGCCCTGCTCGGTGTCTGTGTGTGTGTCCATCAAATGTCACTTATCACCTTAGAGATGAATTGGTCCTTTCTCTCCTCCGGCCCTCATGTTCTTCTCTTTCTTCATCATCCTCTTCCTGTTGTTGTTGTTGTGAAGAAAGAAGAAGAAGAAGAAGAAGAAGAAGAAGAAGCGAGGGGTGAGTGATGAATGAAAAGGAGGGTAATGATGACAGAGGAGAAGAAGAAAGATGGAAGGAGCCAAGGAGAAGCAAATGAAGGTGGCAGCAGGGAGAAGACATGAAGAAGAATGTGCGACTTTATGACATGTCTCTGACCTTTGACCTTTGTACTGTTTAGGTTTCCAATGGGAGGCATTTGGACCCAATTCCAGACAAATACTCATCAGTACTTTATGGTTTTCATCTTTTGTGTTTCACAGCTTTAAAAAAGGACGAGGAAATTTCCTGGAGAAACACTGAATCTTTCGATTTTTTTTTTTACATCAATCAAATGGTGATAATGAGACAGACAAAGTCATTACAAAAGAAGGGGGTGATCTTAACCTTTCAGAGAGATGGACAGCAGTCTTGTTGCCATGGAGATATAATGAAACCGCAGACCGCCTTACATAATGTCAGTGATGTGTGAAAACCTCATGTTGTTTCTCATATTATGATTATTATTTTCATGTTTCAGCGTCAGCCAAAAGGCCCACACTCTCCTTTTTAGGGTGGAGGAAATTCCTGTCACGTGTTGGTTCATGAGAAAAACTGTGTTAGTTTCACAGCTGCTGACACTTTGGAGATCCAAGGTTTTCACATGACAACATCCGTGAGGGACAGTCTGGCTTCAAGTGGCTGTGATGACTATGAAAACCATCTATGACGCATGCCCTTGTGTGTATGTGCATGTAAGGTTATGTGTGTGTGCTTGTCAGCGTGTGTGTGTGTGTGTGTGTGTGTGTGTGTGTGCGCCCGGACTGGAGCGCCTGTTGTCTTTGATGATAATGAGGCAGATAGAAACAGGCTCTCAAGCGAGCTTTCATTGCCACCTCAAACACAGCGCTTCAGCACGGGCATACTGTGCGTGTCTGTGTGCGTTTGCGCGCACGCGTGTGCGAATTTGTGCCAGATAAGAGAGCAAAAATCCCAACTCGATGCCGTTTTAATGAAATTAATCAAAAAGACAGGAAATCAAAACATTTTGTGCTACGTGATAACAAAATGACATTTTGCTTTCCGGGTATAATTGGCTGCTTTTTAATAAGAGATTACTGTTCAGCCATTTTTGCTCGGTGCATATGGAGTTTTCGTTTAGCTGGTGGCCACAGTGATCTCATTAGTGAAGTCAAGCAACACATGGTGGAACCAAAGAGGATTTAAAAAAAAACAAAACAACTAAGGTCTTGAGTCCACCCACCTATGAAATGTTTTACTCGCCACCCACAAAACCCACATTATGTAAAGTTTAAAGAGTGCATGTCAGCAGATCCCTCCCTGAGACAGCTCAGCGACTTGGCGTCATCCATGATCAGTCACGTGGTTTCGAGGCAACGCACAGGGTTTAAAATGAGAGTGAGAATGGCCTCGGAGAATAAGATAATAACTTCTGATGGCACCATAATAAGACCCACATAACATACAGCACACACAATTGTATCAGATACGTGAACATGGGTGAACTGCAAATGAGCAGCTGATGGGGTTCTGAGCATCACTGTGCTCATATTAAAGTAGTCTAATTGAATTTGTCTGCGGAATGATGAATCACACGAGCGCAGTGTACTGAAATATGAAAGAGGAGGCCAACATTTATGCAGGAGGCTCACCATGACAGAAACTACGAAGTCTGGATGTCGCCATGCGCATGGCGACAGAACAAATGGTGGTACAAACTCCCCGAGATGACGAGGAGCGGCAGGAGAAATGCCTCACGAAAGTCTATCCTCTTAATACCTTCGCGAGCCAGATTTTTGTTTTGAAGGCGAGGTGAAGTGTGCAGCATTTCCCTGGGTTGATTTAAAGTTGCACTTCTCTCTAAAGCCCCTTCCCGCTAATTAAACACCATGTTGCTCTTCAAAGTACACCTAATTTACATGACATTTACATATGCAGATTTTAATTACATTCACCTAATTACAGTATTTGCTGGTTCATCTGTCATTTAAAGGAGGCCAGGAGATGCAGTGTGTTTGTGCGTCGCGTGTCTTGCTGCCTGTCTGCACGTGTCTGCCGACCCGTCTCTCCGACTCTCTCTGTGCCTGTCTGCCTGGCAGTGCAGCAGTGTAACGCTGCCGCCATCATATTCCGCTCTGTGGAAATTGATTGGTTTCTCCTCCTCTTGCCTTACCTCCGAGGGGCCCCCAAAGGCTTATTGTGTGGCCGTTTGTTAACTTCTGATTAACTATAATTTTGTGTTAGTTTAATGGTGTCTTTAGATCGAGGCAGCGCCTTGATTTCAGATTCCAGCAATTAAACAGATGAGGGCTTTTCCTTCTCTCTTTGAAACATCTTGTTTTTCACCTCTTCATATTTAGCCTTTCAGGGACCTATTTTAAAATCAATGAATCAAATGGCAAAGGCAAAAAATAATAAAGCTGTTTGGTGTAGTCTGCTGGGTAGGTTACACTCCACTGCATTAATACTTAAAGGTAATAGTATATATCTTAATATACACACAGTGGATTTAAAGTAGCGGGAAGCCTTGTAATGTTTCACATATTAGTGTCATTGTTAAGAGTTATTGTTTTCCTGTGGTATCACGGTGTGTCTATGTACTGCATCTTTGTCGTCATCAACAGTAGTGTCTGCTTCAGTGGTAGCACAGTGTTTGCCGCTTGAAGCCGCAAAAACAAATGCGAACATCTTCTCGCGGGCTTTGTTAATTGCGAGCGTAAAAGAAAAGAAAAAGAAGCTGAATAGTTAATGGTCCTTCTGCCTGAGCAAAGTCAGTAGCCTTTTCTGCGGCGGCTAATAGTGCAGGCCGCCTTTCGGTCAACGCAAAGGATGAGCGGACTTTGTTGAAGGGCCCATCAGGTGTGTGTGTGCATGTGTGTGATGCTGGTTGGAGGGCACTGTAAAGCTGAAAGTGAGAATTCAGGGATGCAATCTCTAGCAGTTGCGCAGTAAATCGATCAAGGAGCCCAGTCACGCATCCTTTCTATAAATTCTTTATTCAATATCATTGTTTTCTGTGTATACAATGATTGGACACAAACTGTACAGTGCAGACAAACTGTTTGCATAATATGTATGTAAAGGTAACTGTACATTTACGGACAGACAGAGAAATCTCCTTTAACGTTAGCACCAGTCACAGTTTGCTTTTGGCTCACAGCGAGCTGGGGTTTGCACGAGCGAGATAAAACAGGCCACGTGTTTGTTTAATGTGACCTCCCAACGTATAATTTTTATGCACAAGTTGTTCGCTATTTCCTCTCGTCGACTCATCAATTTTGCTAAGGGAAGAATGTTAAAAATTCAAACTGCACTGAATAATTATCCAATCAAGAGCGTGATACGTGGAATGACTAACCTGGTTTACCTGCGCCCAGGGAAGCTTCCTGAGCCGTAATCCATCATTGTTAAAAGGAAGACGCAAAGAATATCAAGCAATTACTTTTTCCTTTCTTTTCAATTTATAATTTTCATTCCCCTGCTCTCCACCAGAATCGAGTAGTGATGCCGTGCTTCCAAGTAATTCCTCATAAGATGTGCATTAGTGTAACGATATTAGTGATTTTTACTCATTCATCCTTTGCTCCATTATTGCAATGATGGATTACGTTTAAAAAGCAATGCGTCTTCGTAAGTTACCACATGAAACAAAACGCTGCGGCGTCTCTCGCGGCGCAAACCAGTGACATGAGCCAGAGGCAAAGTTTTACTGGTGCTATGCTGTAAATGTTTGTTTTGTTTCGATAACACATTTCCTATATCACCACATGCATGAGCCCCGCCCCCCCCATCATCTTTCCTCTTTTAAAAACCATGCAACAGGTGGGAAACAGTCCAAACAGAGAGCGAAGGAGGAGGAGGTGGGAATAAGTTCTCTGGCTGCATGATTACAAAACGAGTGGAGAGCGAAAGCGAGCATAGTTACAGTGAACAGAAGATAGGGGATCAAAGGATAATTGAAAAGGAAAATGGGATGAAGAGGGTGTGCGTCTGTGCGATGAGAGTGTTGGGAGAAAGAAACAGCTGGGAGGAGAGCGCGTCTGCTGTCTGGTTCCAGATTCAGATGTAATAAGGCAGTCTTTTGTAAGAGGAATAAAGTGGGACGGGAGGAAAAGAAAAACCCGAGGGAGCCGAGCTACATCGCGAGTACGGCGCTAAACAGCGCGTGTCACCGCGTCTCCGAAGTGCAGGTCACAAAAGCCTCTCTTGTCCCGTCAGGTCTCGCGTCGCGTCCGTCTCGCGCCCCCTGATTTCCGAGCAGCGGCCCGCGCGGGGTAAAGCAAGATGGCTACACGTGTACCCGCCATGACGACACGAGCTCTACTTGTACGTGGGAAATTAAAAGTCGCCCGGGTTGTCGTGATTGCTCACGTCTAATTAAATCAGCCGCTCTCTTCCTGCGCAGAGCCCACTGTTGGGTATCTCATAATTGCAGCCCTGGTACCTGGCTAACCATCAGTGGAGAGAGAAATCTTTCAGGCGACGCTGACAGTAATTGCGCCTTCGTTGTTTGAACCAGGAACTGTGATTACGAGCCTGGAAACACTGTTGTAGCAGTGTCTTTGGTCAGTAGCCAGGAAACCAGGCCATTTTTTTTCTCTCTGGCCTGCACCATAATTAATTCTGGAGTATGTACCTCAGATCTTTAGTAGCTGCTTCACAGGATGCGAACCCTCCTGCTAACCTAACAAGCGGGGCCTCTCCGAACTGTGGAGGGGGATTTGGTTCCTATTCCTCTGGAAGCAGCGCAGGACAAATTAGCAGCTTGATAACAGCTCAGTGAAAAGCAGCGGACCTTCTCGGAGTCGCGGACTGGATGGCTGCTCAACCACAAAAAAAACAAAAAACCACCGTCCTCTCTTACTGTCCTGAATGTGGCTTCTGGGATAGGTTCTACTTGGACGCAGGCAGCCGAGACGATGTGGGATGCAGTGAGAACTCAAAATAAAAATATGAAACTCGATAGTCAGGGTTTGTGCCGGCAACACAACAAACAGTCTATTAATGTCACATCCACGAGTACAACACGCCTTCTTCATCAGCACCACCCCTTTGCTCTCACAGTAACATTAGACAGGACAGAGCTGAAGCTCGGCTGAGATCCAGGGAGGCGGAGCTTTTAGCGTAAATCTACAGGCGCCCTGGATCTCAGGCCTGGAGCTTGGCCGGGGATGAGAGGCACTCACATACAGTATCTAGTACTATCCAGCAAATATAACATTTTCTTTTGAACCGACTGCAGCCACGCATTTCACGTGTACCTCACTTGAATCCGTACATTTTTTTTTTTCCACACACATATTGAGATCACACAAATGGCTCTTTTGTAAATCGGCAGCCTCAAATGTTTTCTTTCAAAAACAACACCGAAAAGGGCCAAGAGATGACACCAGCAGCGCGAGCACATTAGACCGGATAAGTTCACGTCTTGTAAGCTGGTCAGCTACACACATTTGAACGACGAAGGCGAGGAACGGCTAACGAGATCAGAGGAGGGGAAAAGGCTGCGGCGGGGAGCGTGACACGAGGAAAAAACATGTGAGAAATGCCAATTAGAAACACTGCGAGCTGCGCTGCGTTTCCACAGCCTCTTCAGTCACGGAGCGGGTCCTCAGTACGACACAGCGGGACAACATTTAACACGTTAGAGTGGCTTTGCTGCACAAGCAGTACCTGTTGTGGAGGCGTTGGGTGGGGGTGGGGGGTGGCAGAGGATTTGGGCTGGTATTTGTATGAGGATTAATCATACAACCCTGATTTTCTCCCGGTTGCTTTGACTTGCGTGCTTGTATATCTGGTAACGTGAGCAAAGAACCCCAAATTTCAAGCAAGAGAGGCGCACGGTTTCTGTTTCATTCTCAGCGCCATGCCAAACGACGCTTGGGATCACAGTATTAAGAGCGAACTGAAAAGCCTGGGCGTCGAACAGGACTCGAATCCAGAGCAGACTGGCGCCATGATGACTGTCACAGTGAGAGGACGGGGGGGAAATCTATTTGGTTCAATTTCATCTTGATTTTCTGCTGCGTGGCTTCGCGCAAACCCACTTTTCACTGTTTTGATTTGACGACAGCTTCACAGAACACTGTAATCAATGTGTGCACTTTGACTTTTGGTTGGTTTTTTACAGTTTTCTGAAGAAACCACATTTCTAATACTTTTCAACGCAACCTCAGCTGAGTTTACAGGCCAATGTGGAGGCTCATTCACTCCACCATGTGAAGATGTGATTACAGCATTATTCAAATCACTGTCCTGATTTTTTTTTTTGTTATAATAATAAAAAGAGCAGATCTGAGGGGAACGAGTGGATGATCAGTCTTGGCCCATTTCAACCCAAGATTAATTAGGCCCAAGTCTACTTGAGTATCAGATATATTGGCACACAGACCTGAGACCAGTGGTGGAAAGTGACCGCTTGCATTTCCTCAACTGGAAACATTTTCAGGCACTTCTCAGGCACTTCTTTTCTGCTACTTTTTACTTCTGCTTCTACATTTCAGAAGGAAATCTGTACTTCTTAGTCCACTATCATCACTATCAACAATGAAGTAATGTCATATCTGATAATATAACAGTCTCAGGGCCCATATGTTATCAGAATGATTAGATTTTTATATATATTTGTATATTTAGCTGATAATACTGCTGCTGATTGTGGTATTAGTACATTTTCTTAAGAAAAAAGGACCCAAATACTTCCTCCACTGCCTGAGGCCTTGCTCCAGTACAACAGGACATTACTTGACCTTATTACTGGTTCCCTGTAGGAACTAAGTGGACCAGTGAAGACCTCCAGTGCCTGGGCCCGACTCAGATCTCTGTCTTACCACAGTGCCTTCTTTGAAAGTACCACTGGGTAGCAAAGTCAGAAATGCTCAAATTCTACACACAGTGGCTTTCACACCATTTACCCTGTTAACTATCACCCTCAATACCACCTCTAATTTCAAGTACTTTGGGAAGGGAACAGAAATTAAAAGTACTACCACTTTCTGACCCTTCTCGAGGTTTGATAAACCTCAGTCTACAATATCTGCTACGCCATGTAAGCACTCACTGCTACCATGCTGCCCAGACCCCGGCGTGCCTCCTCTAACTTCCACGTTGCTACAGACACAGAGTTTTGCGAAAAGCCTCTCTGGTTTCAGACGCACGCTTATTTGCCAAAACGCTTCATTTGACGCGTCGACTGCAATCCCCTCGTCTCCTGAGCTACATTTGTGTCGGCGATGCGGAAACCCGAGCATTCGCACAGGGAAAGCGAGAAAAAGAAACAACAACAACCTGTCAGACAGAGCGGTAGAAACTAAAATCAGTTTTGTGTCTATACAACGATGCCGCTGGATAATCACAAGTGCTTTGTGCGTGCAGAATGAGAAACCCCCTGACGGATAGATGAGGGAATACAGAAAAGACAAACATGCTTGAAGCCATGTGGTCTCAAATATGGACTCTCTCATTATCAGATATATAGTATGTGATCAAAATTATTGACAGGTCAGCGACTGTATTTTTCTTCTATGTAATGCACACGGCCACTTTCGGTTTCATCATAAGCTGAGCACAGACATCCTAATTGACTGCTGACTAAGCATCCTCCGAATCTTCAGTTTTTGGTGTTGTCCGTGTCCAATGTTCGTTTTTTTATTTGCTCAAACATCGCAACTAACTGGTGGATTTTGGGTGGGAGCAGCGCGAGCACACGTGTGTCTGTAGCCACTAGCGAGCAAGCGTACCTGGCGACAGAAAACAGTACTATCGTGTGGGGGGGGGCCTCATTCTTACAGATTGTCACAGAAAAATACCGGTGAAGACAAATTTTTTTTTTCTTCCTTTTTTCTTCTTTGTTTTGTTTATATTTTTAAGAAGTTCATTTTGTGTCCAATATGAGGGCATGCCGCTGTCCCACTTCCAAACAAAATGTCGTGCTGGCACTGGCCCGTTTTCTTCTTCCTCCTCCTCCTCCTCCTCTTCCCCTGCCACCAGCCGCAGCGCCGTGTCCCTCTGGCCCTGCCCCGCAACACCTGATCCATCCAATAGACAGAGAGGTGAGGCGGGACGTGTGGCCCCACTTGAGCCGTCGTTCGTTGCGTTACCTTTTTTTTTTTTTTGAGAGTGCAGCAGTGGGGCGAGTCTCTGGCTTTTCCTGACCTCAGTCCGGCCAAATAAAGGGGCACAGCGGGGTTATGTCTCCTCCTTGTCGGGTTTGCTGACTGGTTTGCCGCCGTTCATGACCACTGGTTCGCTGGTTGTGCTTTTGGAAGGCGGGCCCCCGGCGACTTTAGGCACCGCCTCCCCCACATCGTGCAATGAAGGCTCTCTGTACATCGCAACTGGAAGAGCAGAGGGAGAAAAGAGGGGAAAATAATAGGAAAATTAGCTCCATCTTCATGAAAACTGCATAAATAAACACCTGCTTTGTGTACATCTGAATGTGTGTTACCTTCTATAGGTTTAGGCAGGAAGTGTGCGGCTGGTTTGGTCTTTTTGACCCTGTTGCCTTTCATAGCCTGTCCCTCTTTATTAAGGCCCAGGAACCAGGCCCGGCCCGACTCCTTCTGTCTGTAGAGCATAGAGCTGTAGATCACGTAGTAGTTCTCGAACACCGACTCCTTAAACTTACACTCTGCCGTGAACAGCTCCTGGGGAGAGAGATGGACAGAACTGTGTTATTTGTGCGTTTTCAAAACACATTTATTAATTGTGTTCTTTGCAGCTGTGGCGCTGAAATATCTATATTTGCTCAGCCATTATACCCCGTTAAGTAAAATCCCAGCGCACAGAATTGGATTGATTCCTCCGACCTGAGGTCTGACGTAAAAAAAATAATAAAAACCATATTGACCAGCGCAACACTGACTGAATGATGTATTGCTCTCACCCATCATCCCCCTGCACTCTCCTCTGTCAGATTGATTCAAGTGATACAAAAGCCCAAAAAGATCCCACCCCCCGCACCCCACCCCCCACCACCACCACTCCGACACTTGCTTCACTGTTACGTGGGGCTGGTGCCTCCAGCGGAGCACACTGCAGCACAGAAACGAGGTGTTATTCTTACCGGGAGAAAAATCGTCTCTCCCCGGTGTCCGCTTGCACTACTCAGAAACACCAAAAAAAAAGCAACACCTGGGAAAAACTCATTCTTACTTCTTGGGGAGGTCAGAATTCAGGCAGTCAGACTCCAAACCGCAATAGTTCCATCCAAAAGCTGAGGTCAATGACATCGAACTTCAAGAGGGAAGTTCCCAGTGTGTTCTTCCCACAAACGCGGACCGACATTCGACAGGAGGTTTTCGGATTTAAAGGTCTCTGTCTGCGATAAATAAAAATTTCTTTTCGTTTAGTTCACTGGTCCACTGTTCACAAAAAAAATATTGATGACTGCAGCTTTAACTAATGCTTTTATAATTTGTACTGCAATGTTGTAATTGCTTTACTTCCCTGTTAATGATAAATATCGCCCTCTGATAATTATTTATCATACAATAACACACACATTTTCTCATTAAGACATCTGCCAAGGAAATGAAAAACAATAGGTAATAAACCACTCCTCATATGGTTGAGGAACCACCTGCCAACCCAAACAATCAGCCCCCCGATGTCCCCAGACCCCCAAATTGGGTGTTTGTCTAGACCGTCTCTTATTGGTTGTTGTGGGCCTCCTGCCAGAGCCACGGACACATTGTCATTCAGCTCAGGTCTGTCGGTCCGAGTCTCATAGCAACATGAGGAAGAGAGGCGACACTGTAGCCGTGGCAACCAACCAGCGCTGAGAGGGAGGGGTCAGCGGGTGTGTGTGTGTGTGAGGTCTGCCAGAATGAGAAAGGGAGAGAAATACACACACACAAACACGTGAATTGGTTATTTAACATATAACGTGCTACACATCTCGCTCTGCCACGTCCACTCATGCAAACATGGGAGGACACTTAATAAAGGTTGGGCTGGGTGACACCAAGATGCACCCGCGAGGGATCAGAAACACACACACACACACACACACTTGTGGCTCCAGGGGATGAATGGAGGGAGGCTCAGGAGGGCTCGCTGGGATATGAAATATGACTAAATGATTGGTTGGCAGCAAAACAAGACAGGTGATAATGAATGAATGCTCCAATTACTGGCAATGTCAGCGGCACACACCGGCACAAATCAGATGCTCTCCTTTGGTAACCATGGCGTTAATTTGTCTTAACAGCATGATTGTTCTCTGTGTGGAGATTAACATTTTTTCATTCCTGGATTAAATCAATTTAATATATATATTTAGTCTCGACCTGCACCCCAGATTCATTATTCATTTGTTAAGGCGGATGAGCTTTGCTGGCGTGCAGGGACCGTCGCCAGACACTTATTAATGTTGGTCCGTGAGGTCACACGTCATTTAATGCTGCTTTTAAAATAAAAGATGTTTGATGTCTCGTCTGAAGCGGCGGCTCTTATTTCCCCTCGACTGAATCCAGAGGGAAAAAATGAAGTGGGAGATTTACCTCAGATGAAATCCTCGCAGCTTTACAGGTGAGTCATTTTAACAACGCTGCCCATCTGAATGCGTTTCTGTCGTCATTTCTAAATAGCTATGTTCACAAACTGCCCACAGGAAGGCGACGGGGGGAAAGAATGAATGAAAGAAGCAGAGGGAGGGGTGGGGGTTGGAAATTGGGACATGAAGGAGAGGAGAGAGAATAAATCACTCAGTGAGGAGGACGACGCCTCCTGATTGGAAAAACAGCAGGGGATTCTCTCTCTCTCTCCCTTCTCTTATCTTTTGTTTCTCTCATCGCTCTTCCTTTTTTCCCTGTCATTTCTTTGTGCTCTGCAGAGATTTAGTGGAAGTGAACATGCCGCACACATGCGTGCGCAATGCTGTCTTTTGAATTGCACACACACACACATGGGCATGTGTGCACGCGAGGCTGAATAGGTGCTATTTTCCAGCGAGCCCTAATCAGACGGACAAGAGCCCATTGACATGTTAAATATCCTGCTCCAAAACAGACTGGGCAGAGCCAGCCAGCCCTTTGTCCCTTGTCTATTAAAGATCTAAAAATAAAGAACTCAAAATCAGAGTGGGAATAGCAATCTCAACTCTTGGCACAGCAAAAGGCTGCACTAATAACACAACTTGGCAACTGGCTGCCCAGTGCCGTCACAGCTCGACTGCCGGCCACTGGGAGCTTCCCAGCAGCAGCGCATTCACAGCACAACAATAAACTATTGTGAATAATAAATGTTGCGGTGCATTTATGGTCTTTTGTAATTTACAAAAGCCTTTAATCCACAGGCAATCAGGAGCACATCTTGTTCAAGGGGGAGCTGGATGAGTGGCATCACATAGACTGGGAATGACCTCTGGTGACCCCTGGTGACCAGGGCTGCAACTGAACGAGCGGCTGCAGGTTTAAGATCTGACCCAGAGCGAGACTGAGTGACACCATCCTACTACTGCTCTATATTAACTCATAAAAGAATCCCAAACATTCATTATCAAAGTACGACGTGGCAGTAATGTGCAAGGTCATGCACATTATTAGGTGAGGTACTAAAAGTCTGACTTATGACCAAGTCTCCTTGTTCACAGATTAGCATCACAAGATCCAATAAATCCTCACAACTAAATGACAAAATATATCACCACCCATAGGAGTGTTTTATGATTTGTTACCAGGTTCTTGGTCACTGCCTCTTAAACTTTAAACATAACCATTCGAAATTTGAACAAAAGACTAAATACTGTTGTCTTTCTTCTCTGGGAAGCTTTGAATTGCCCTTAATTTGCTATTTGCTCGGAATCTTTAATTCCAATTTCATCTTAAAGATAAACGCAGTATGTCTCAGCCTAAGTTTCTTATTTTATTTTTGGTTAAAACTATATAAAAATGACTTTAAATGATTGAAATCAACTACTTAGCAGTTTTATCAGTCATAAATATGTGAACGTATGGTTCAGATGTACTCCCCCTCATTTAAAAGCTGCTCCACTTGTGACATTATTTAATGCAACAAAGCTACAGGAAGCCGCTTTTTCATCCCGGCGTGTACGTATATGCCTGTTTGTGTGCACTGCTTAGTGAGTGGGCGTGTTTGTTTCCAACACCAGTTATTATCAGAGTGCTAATTACCCAGGGGAATTGTGGGTAAACAAATCACTCGGAAGAAAAAAGGAGCCCACGGAGAAGAAGGAAGAGGAGGAGTGGAAAGAAAAGTGTTTAGAGCACGAAAACAAAAGAGCAAAGCGCGCGGCGAGGGAGAGGATGTCCTCCAGCCCAGACACACGGAGTCAGAGCACGACTCTGACTCCGCTTCAGACCTGTGGACCTGATCCAATTACACTGTAATGAAAATGTGTGGCTCTTAATTGGATCAGGTGTGTTAGTGCTGGAGCAACAGCTCGCAGCACAGGTACACTTTTAAGGAAACGGAACTAATGGGTTGCACTGGGAGAGCACTGGAAGATATCAACACGTTTTATTATTTACTGCAGATTAAATACATGTTGACACAGAGGAACCTGCGTGTAACTGTTAATTTTAACAGTGATCTACTTATTTTTGATTGGTCAGTGTGGAATTGCATCTTTTTTTTTTTGCCAGATGATCCTGGGTTTTTACTGCTGGTCTGTCACTATCAATTGCTCTGCCCACTCCTCGGCTTTACGGGCCCACTCAGAGAAGGCGAATAAGAGGGAATCACCTAAACAAATGGTTTAGTCTCCTTTGAAAATGAATTTATGCACACTGGAGAGGATTTACATGGAATTGTTTTGTTCTAAGTAACAAATCACAGTGCATCTGTGCATCCATGAAAATGTGCGCGTGCATGTGTCACGACTCACACGGCTAACGTTTATTCTCCCTGCCGCTCCTCTTCCTTCTCGTCTTTTGCGGATGCAGACATCA
This sequence comes from Psettodes erumei, assembly GCA_016785225.1. Taxonomy (NCBI): domain Eukaryota; kingdom Metazoa; phylum Chordata; class Actinopteri; order Pleuronectiformes; family Psettodidae; genus Psettodes; species Psettodes erumei. Next base: position 156,485 of record JAFBJZ010000662.1, on the reverse strand, counting down.
CAGAGCTCGCTCCGTCTGAGTGCTCGAGTGACTGCGTTATGAATGGAGGCGCTCGCCTCCGTACGCAGACGTGTGCCAGACACGGACGCACACAGACTGACATTTAACACGCACACACGCGCACCTATGCTTGATGAAAACAGTCCGTTCTGAGAAAACATGCTGTAGCTCAGAAAGAGAGAAAAAAAAGACAAGCAGAGGGGGAATAGGAGGACAGATCCGCAGTAGAAAGGCTCGCTGTGTACATTTTAACATTGCAATGAATGAAACAGAACTGAAACGATGGATCGATTCATTGATTGGTTGACTGGCAGAAAATCTATGAACTATTTTGATACTCCGCTTTGCGTCGGCCCCTTAATGTCACAATATATCACAGGCCCCTCGTGAGCCTTCGCTTCATTTTCATTCACGTATTTCTCATTAAACGTAAAACAGGTTACAGAGACACAGGCGTGCGCGCGAACACAGAAGGAAAAGGTTGTTTTCATCCACAAAAAATCTCGACAGAGAGAGAGAGAGAGAAGGTCATGACGTGCAACAAAGGTCTGAACCAGAGATGTCGCAGCTGTGGGGGGATCCATTAACTCAGCCAACCAGCTGCATCACACTTAAAAATATGCAAAAATTAATAGATAAATGTGTTAATTTACCTCCGCTTGCCACTGAGATAACATTACAATCTTACCGCAATGCGTATTTGTGAGATTTCTACTGGTTAAATAACAGCGGTGAAGGATTTTTTTCTTTGAATTAGCACAGAATAAAAACTGATTGATTTTATTTCTTATCTTTTTCATCTCCCACGTCTGCTGAACTTCATTTCAGCACCAGGAGCTGTCCGCAGTGTGACGATTTCTACCGCTGGACCTCTCAAAATAAACGTTCCGGTGGAGGTCCAGATTCGACCGCAGGGCTGTTTGCTGACCCCTGAGGTACTCTAACACGTTTCTGCGACCTGCAGATACCTGGACGTAAAAGGGAGGGGGAGCGTTTAAAGAGGAGTTTGGGCGAAGAAACAAAGCCGAGCAACAACAGGATGAAAGAGATGGATTGAGGTGGACTTGAATTGATGGTGTTTGGGCTCCCAGGTCCTTTCCTGCAGGCCGACTGGGGCTCTAACAGTCTGACTCAGAGGAGCTGGGTGGAGGGGAATACATTTCCATTTCTAATCTTGGTTGGTGGTCAGTCAGCACTATCCAGATTTTCAAACAAGTAGATATTAAGGGGTGGAGGTTAGCTGCGCACAACCTCATTTTATCCATGATATTATATTGTTTTGCAGCAATTTTACTGAAAAAGTCAATTTCCTGACACCTACAACCCTGTTACACCCCCCCCAACACACACACACAACATACCAAGACACGCATCGCTTTGCACAGTAACACACTCTCGTCACTCCTCGCTTCATCCGCACACAAACACACGCAGAGTCCCAAACTCATCAGCACTTCCCCACTTTCCCAAGCCTGCTCCATAATTATCACATAGCAGCTCATTGCACACCGAGCCATCTGTTCGTCGCACGCACGCCCCGCAAACCCACACGCGTTCACACGCGCACGCACGCATACACTGCCAGATGCTCGGGATCTGGGATTAATACAACAGCCCTACCATGTATAACTAAGTTTGCAGCATATCATTAACAATTTGCAATAAGAGGATAAAGAATCTCATTGGAAGCAGAGCTGCGAGCGCTGACTTAACTAGCTCTGCTGCATGGAGAATGCACCATACAAGGCAATGTCCTAAATTTGAATTTATGAGAGATGCGGGTGGATTTGAATTAATATCACAAATAAATCGTGGAGTTATTTTGGTGGTAATATTTAATCATAAAAGTGTGTGAAACAGAAAAAAGAAAAAAAATGTTTATATTGTTTCTTTAAAATGATTCATTCATGTGTGAGTATCATTTATAGAACTAAACTTCTTTGGGTTTTCAACATGCAATTTAAAGGCGTCACCTTGAGCTCTAGAAAAAAAGGAAAGTGCTTTTATCCCCCTCCCCACTCCTTTCAAACATTTGATACGGAAGACACATCTGATTCATAAATTAAATTATCAACAACTGGTAAAACCTCACACCGTGCTGAATTTTTTTTTTTTTTTACACAATTTACCTTATTAATATTCGCTCACAGGTGAGATGTGTGAGCCGTGACATCTCCAAAGGAGATTTCTGTTTCAGTGCGTCAATGAGACGCGCTTATCCTGGGTTTTGAATGCTGCATCATGTGAATGGCTCTGGCAGAGTGACATTCGAGACAAAAAAAAATGAGTGTCAACTAGTGGCGACAAAACGCTTGAATTTGCTCCATTCATACCTTTTCACGTGGCCTGGACTGCAGTGAATAATGTTCTGATTCTGATTCCAGTGCAGGCACAGTGCGTTCACACGCTCTTACTGAACGAGGTCTTTTAATACAGAAATGTCAAGCTACTTGTATGTGCTGCCACAACATATTGTAACAGAAAAAATTGATCCATTTTGCACATGTCATCGCGGCAGCATGTTCTGCTGAAGTTACAGGAAGTGGAATCCGATCTGTATCGACTTCCTGACACCTCCACGATAACTAAGCCTGGGAGGGGAAAACGTAATCGGAGCCCGCCCCCGCGAACGAGCTGCTCGGTCTGAGCCAACCCGAACCCGCCGATTACAAAAACGCAACGCGACGAACGGCAAACAAACTGAAGCCGCGACAGGGCCGGCGTGATGTTAAACGAGCATCACTTCGGCAGCAGCGGCATCCCCATCCTTCCCGCTCATGACAACGCGCCACGCTTTGCGGCAACCAATTAAAAAGCATCGGGCAGCGCTGACATCGTGATAAATTAAGACCTGCTGTATGTAATTTATATATTTGTTATCACGTTGCCGCCTGCCCATCAGTCACAGAGCTGGAACATGATCAAAAATCCACACTTTCCCTCTGTGCAGCTTTGGAGGGGATTTCTGTGTGTGTGTGTGTGTGTGTGTGTGTGTGTGCAGGGGGGGAACTCCCCCTCTTCAATTATTTACAGGCAGCTCCTCATGCATCTGTGACTTTCAGCGACAGGCTGAGAAAGCCCAGCAGAGCAGCACAGATCTCCTTTCTTTCTCCTTGCGATCACGCCTTTCTCTTCCTCTTATCCCTTCATCGGCAGCGTTTTCCCTTCTTTCCTCTCCCGTCTGCGGCGTTTAGCCTCCTCCGTCTCTCTCCACCTTTCCCTCCTCTGCCTATGACCTTTTCCCTCTTTCGTCCTTGTCGTTCTTCCCCCCCCACACACTTCTCCCGACGGCATTTTCCCTCCTTCCACTCCATCTTCATCTTCTCTCTGCGATTGCCTTCCCCTTCCCTCTCCACCTTTATCCTCTTCTGTCTATAACCGTTACTTTCTCTCATCACCATCTTCTCCTCTGCCGTCTGCAAGTTTTTTCCTCTCCACCTTTCCCCTCATCTGTCTGAAACCTTTTTTCCCCCCTACTCTCCCATCCTTTGCTCCTCTGTCTGATACCAATTTTCTTCCCTCCTCTGCGTCTTTTTTCATCTTCTGTATACAACCTTTTCACTCCCTTCACACCTTCTTCCTCTCGTTACCTCCGTGTCCCATTTCTTCCCCACCTCTTCACCGCGCAAGTCCATCCTTTCTTCTCCCCTCTCTTTCTTTTTTCATGATTTGTCCTGCCCTCACCTTTATTCTTCTCACCTCTCCCTTTCATTTCCCTCCTTTCATCTCTTCTCCGTCTCTCCTTTCCCCCTCCCACCCATTTCACCCCCCCATCACCTCTCCCTTCCTGTCTTCTCCTCCCATCACCCACCCCCCCCACTCTGTCTCCTGTCATCTCCACCCAAAAAAGAAAAGCAATGAAAGGAAGGAAAGAGGGGATGATGTCAGGGAGAAAACACATCGGTGAAGGAGTGTGAACTCTCTCTGAAGAGTCAGCATGGAAATAATTCATATTCTGCTCAAGCAGAGTTCCTCCCGGCCCTTCGCTTCTCCTCTGCCCCCCCCCAACTCATGTCTTCCCCGTATGTCCCTCTCTTACACTATGTCAATGAATTTTTCACAAATGTGGCTTTCTTTATTTTTCATTTACAGCTCGATTCTGCTCAGGGAGGAAAAGCTTCTGGGAAGGCACTAAAGGACTTCAAAACTAACAATTAACAATGCAAATGAATGCGTACTGCTCCACAAAATTACAGTCTTTCATTATAATCGGTTAAAAGCTATTTATCCCCAATTTTTTTTTGCATCTACCCCTCTCCATCAGATGAACCTGTCTCCTGTCTTTTATCCCACGAAACCTTCTATATTGTCCTCTGACATGAAAAAAACTTTTTGCGTCTTTATTGCACTGCTTGCTCTATCTCTGTATTCTTGTCTCAAACAAAAACTCAGCCAGGCCTTTAACTCCAACCAAAAAGAAACTTCATATAATTTTTATTCGGGCAAGGCTTCCCGTTTACTTTTGAATTGATTTTAAGTATTTAGCAGCTGGAGCTCTGCACCACTTGCTTGGAACAACCTCCATATTGACTGAACTTTATGTAATTTTGTCCTTTTAATTCACCATAAAATCGAAGCCTAAATGTAAGTTAGCTGTTTGGAGCTGTAAGGTTTATTTGTAATGGCTCTTCAGGCGAGTGATCCTTTCCCATTTGCTCAGACTTTTTTCGTCCTTCAGACGGAGCAGGAGAGGCTCTGCAGACAGACCCAAGCCCCCGGACGCAGTGGATGCAATGGCCTGTACACAGGCGATCAGAGGACTGAGCAGAATAATGAGAAAACAGCAGGTGAAATCTGTGCAAAATACTTTAAATGTTACTTTGCATAAGAGCTAAATCCAGAAAATAATAGCCAGATTAATCAAAAATATTCACACCTCACTCGGCCTCTTTCTGGATTAGTTTTTAGAAAAGAAAGCTGCAAAGCAAAGCCTAATAAGTAACCAGAGATTTGATGATTTCTATTTGTCGCTTATTGAAAATCCTGGAAAGATTCACCCCAGCTCAAAACCAAACACCTGCGACCTGCACGAATGACGCAGGTTTCGCAATTACGTCCCACGGTTTTCCAAAAACAAACATTCTTGTGCGCTCCGAGCAGGACCGCCCACCGCACAGCGAAAAGAGCAACAAGGAGGACAACGCGGCTTCTGTCCAGCTTTCAGCAGAGCTGTGCCAAACACATGCTGCACCATGACACGTCACATGTGTCAGAAACGCTGGCTGGGAATAGCTCATTCTTGTGTGTCCATGCTTACAGATACACCGTACCGTGTGTGTGTGTGTGTGTGTGTGTGTGTGTGTGTGTGTGTGTGTGCTTTACCGAGGAGTAGAGGTGACCCTCTCCGTTCATGGCGATGTAGAGGCCGGTCTTGACTGATTGGATGGCCACGACTCTCAGACCCACAGGAATTAAGTTAAACAGAGCTGAGGACAAAAACAGACAAAAATCTGAGTTCATGAGTATGTTTCTTCTTCGTTTGTGCGTCTCCTGTTTAAATTGGTCATCTGTTGCTCAGTTGGTTTGGTTAGTTTGTGAGGTGAAGATGCAGCCCTGAAAAATACAAACCACTGCTTTCAAAAGTAATTAGAACCCAGCGGTCCATCGTCTTTCTCGCTCATTACAATGAAAACATTCTAATCCATAACATAAGAAGTCAGCAATCAGCACTAAACACCAACATCCATTTTTATTGCAGAGGTTTTGCTGCAGCAGGGATGAGATTATAATCTGACATGTTATCTTGTCCATCTGTTCTTCTCCACACACCTCGAAGTTATGGTCCACTTTTCTTCAGCGAGACATTTCTCTGGCAGCTTCCAGCCTCACGTCAAACTGTCCCCTGTGTTTCTGTCATGGCGTCGGCGGCCCCGGTATTTCATGGCATTTATCAGACTGAGACCAGCAATTTAAAGCACATTTGTGCGGAATCTGAGCTGGAACACTTTGTGCAAGGGAACTTTGTAGAGCAACATCACATGTTTTGCATGTTTGGAGCAAGGAAATCTTGCCCACGACATTTAAATGTCTGTCTTTTTGTTTTTTTCTCCAAAGACACGGCCATGCTGGAGTCTCCGTCAGGTCAGTGTTATTTGAAGAAGAGCAGTGAGTTAAGGTAAAGGAACAGGCCACTGATCACATCCTCATAGCCTTGGGCAGGTTCTTTTTAAAAGGCAGTGCTTTGTTCACTTCCTGTAATCCTTACTGCCTTGTATCTCTTTTGATTTATTCGAGTTATAAAATATCAACTATGTTTTCTCTATTTCTCCTTCTTAGGTAAGAATTATATGGCGTAATTGTAAAAAAAAAATAATAATAATTTGAGGTTTTGCAGAGGTGATCCATGATAATGTATGTATGTGAAAGACAGTATCAACATTAACTTGACAAACAAAGGAGCAGTCGCACTGGAATTGTTATTTCAGGCGACCAATAAATTTTTAAAAACTGTTTCCTCAGCTTTCAAAACTCATATTACCGTGACAGAGGAGACTATTGACACTTTGCTCTAAGGAATAAAAAGACAAAGATGAAACTTGTTGCTATGATTATTACAACACCTTCCACTGTGATATATTCTTGTATCTAGCTCCTCTCGGAAAATGCGAAAACAATTATGTCGATTACTGGCCATCATTTGTTGTGACCTTTCAAGGCTGCTGAAATTCCTCGGCCTCATGCCGAGGTCAACTGCAACGACACCTCTTTAACCCGTGTGCCTCTTATCATCACAGTCATTAGAGTTATTGATCAGCCGGCTGACGGCACAGGCTATGTTATTTCGCACCAGTCCGACTTTTCTATTGTACTCCGCGGATCTCGAGATGCATCCTTTGTCTCATTTTAGGGACGTTTTCATCAATTATTTATCCTGTAATTTTCCCTGGTGCTCTTTACTTGACTCCCTTTTCCACTGCTTGTGGTGTATAGATGTTGTCTCATGCTGCGGATTTGAAACAACCACGTCTGAGATTTCTGCCTCCACAGCAGCGCATCATTCCTAAAACAATGTCCCAGATACTCCGGGTAATCCACAGACATCACGGTCAGCGATTATTATTGGACTATTTCTCTCATGTCTCATACTTTCGTACGTGTGCTTATTCTGTTTTGAACAGACTTTATCGGGCCAGGTACAGTGTGACCTGGCCCGGTGCGATCAGTATTCTGAAACAGCGGCCTAACGGCAGTCAAAGCCAGTTATATATTTAAAAAGACCCATTATGCAGAAGGAAATTCTGCATACATACATCCCAACAAACATCACGCTTCCTGAACCCCTGTCGCACTCACGCACGGGCTTCTTTAACATGGAGATATGCAGCCAGCTGATTGGAGACCAACGGCCTTTTAAATGCTGCAGGAAATGTCACCGATGTCTCGTGTCAGCTGAGCGTGGCTCAGACAGCCTGAAGCCTGGCTTCAAAAAAAAAAAAAAAAAGCAACGTGAAGGCATTTTGCCAAAGCTTAGCAAAGCCAGCCAATGTGGAGAGGGCACTTTGGACCAGTGTGCTGTTATTACTGGGCAGCATTTGATTTTCTCCAAGATTAGCATGTTAGAATATTGCAAACGCTACGTTTATCAATAAGCCATCCACCTCCTTCTTCCTGTGGGCTGCGCCGGGTGGTCCAATAAACAAAAAAATCCTGTGAGCAGCCACTTGTCGCGCTCAGTCAGTCAGGAAATGTCCAAATGCCTACAAGTGCCTGAACTGAAGTGAATTACACATTTTGCAGATGTGTTTGGGATGAACATCGTATGACTCGGCCAATATGTGCAGCCAGATTCATATTCATGGTGTCGCTGTGTCGCGGTGTGCACTTACAGGAGTTGGTGCTGTCGTCTTTGGTCCCGTCCAGACTTCCATCCTGGCCCATCTGGAGATAGAAGCCCTGTCTGCAGAACAACCTGGTCACTATGCCCTTCAGCTGTGGTTCTATATGATACAGACGAGGAGAGAGCAAAAGAACAGCAGCTGAAAAAGGGATTCACCTTCAGCTCAGGACATGCTACACATCCCAGAGCCGCATTAAATAAGTGTTGGCAGCCTCGGCAGAATGATCTAAAAGCGATTTATGTACAAATGAATTCAATTTCAGCACATGGCCTAGGAGGCACATTTGAGATACAATACAGTTTGGCATTAAAGAAGTACAATGTGGCCACAGTGTAACCCTGCAGCATCCTGGGGGATTTCCTCTGGAGAGACTAGTCAAGCACATCCAATCCATTACAGGATTCTCGGACTAATCCTTCCTCCGCGGTCATTGTTCCACTTGAATAACGTCGATAAATTATTTCTGAACCTTTGATAGTCAAGAGCAGCCTCACAGCGGCTTCGTGGCGGGCCGGATTCTGTTTACGACCTATCTGCTGACCAGTGGCTTGGTCGTGACCATGTGAAAATAACTGCTACAGCGACGCAGATGCTTCCGTTTTCAGGTCTCGGCTATTTCATTTCGCCGCAGTTAAGCAGCAGTCTTGTTTTTGCGTCTTGCAACTAATGAAAATGAATAAAACCAGTCGTTCGGTGATATAACGTCATCGGCAAGTACATTTTTTTTCCCCGTTCTGCTGCAGAGAGCATGCTTTTTCCACACAAACACACACACACACTGACGTTAGTCGACTGCTGATGTCGGTACCACTGATTACTGAACGTGGCTCCTCACACACGCTTACACGTGACCACACCCAGTCTCCCTCCACAGCGCGCATCAGCGACTTCGGCGGCGCAGCTCTTAGCAGGGTGGGAATCCCCTTTGAACGTGTGTGTGTGTGTGTGTGTGTGTGTGTGTAAAGGTATACCCTAACGCACAGAGACAGAAAAAAAAGCCAAGTATGACCCAGTTTATGAGGAGACAGGGTGTGTGTGTGTGTGTGTGTGTGAGAGAGAGAGAGAGAGCAGGGGTGCTTTCCATCTTTGTGAAGGATCCATCTTGTGCAGCAGGGGAGACGGAGGGAAGAGGAGCCGCACTCGACCTGACTAAATTCCCTGCATGCTATTTAACATGTTGTGTGCTGCTGTTAATAATCCACACACACACACACACACACACACACCCACTGGGAGGAGGGAAGCAGAAAGAAATCAGAACATTCTTTTAAATTTTACACATATCTGAAGCATCTTCTCATTGCTACATATACACACACACACACTCCTCGCTGCAACTGCACAGTCGATATTTCCATAAAGTAAATATCATTCCAGCTGACAGCTGCGGTGTTGAATAACAGTTCACCTGCCCAGCGCCCGTCCGTCAGAGCAGAAACCAGAGCACGCTGCAGACGGACTGAAAATCAGTCCAATTTCAAATCGCTCTGCCCTTGTTCGTGCGATGCGCGGTCTGAGGGAGCTGCTGGAAAGGATATTTATCACCTCTCATCTTCTTTCTAAAATGTGTCACGTCATTTGTATTTCATCGGTGATGCCTTCATTTAGAAAACAGAACCTATCTTTTTGGGTTTGAAATGTTACTGTGCACCTCACGGCCTGGCTCTGCATGCACACAACCGTCTCTGCTGCCTGCGAAACCCCCATTCGACGCTGTAGCAGCATGGAACATTTGAATTCCTCTCCTCGATGAAAAAAAGGGCAGGTAATTCTGTTGTAAAAAGGAAAAACTTTTATATTTCTCAAAGTTAGCACATGACAGGGAATCAAATGCAATGCCAGGAAAAAAAAAACCCAGTACAGCGACATTTATCCTATTTGATATTTATGATACAGGGATATAGATTTTTAATCACATCATCTGGCCCGATTATGAGCACTATTACAGTCTCAAATGGTGTGATCAGTGATGTTTGCATAACTCCCTGCTGGAATGGATGAAAAATCAATACTTCTCCGCAGGAGAGCTGTCCTGCTGCATCATCCTCTTTTCACATGTCTATCCTCCCATCTCGCGTCCGTTTATCCGTTTACTCCGAGACGGGTCCGACGCCGCCGGCCCGTTGCCACAGTGACATTCCCACAGTCGTCAAGGTGATATTCCCACTCCCCCCGGTATCTCCACATTCCGTCTGTTACTAGGGAAATTCCCATTCTTGCGTTGCCACGGCAACAGCCTCGTGATTCCAGACTGTTCCAGTGGAAGGGTATTCCCCCATCCACACACACACACACACACACACACACACACACACACACACAGCTATATTCTCACCATAATGTGATCTGATTCAATCAGTCAGCCCGTCAGGCGGCCACGCTGATTCGACATGTCATATTTGTCCGTTAATTCAGTCTGAGTCTAAATACGGTGTTAAATACAGTATAAAATACCATCACGGCCGTCTCATACAAGCGATGCATCGTAATCCTGCGCACGCACATACGCTACATCTCGGCAAAGAAAAGCACCCAAGTGAAGCACGAGCAGCAACTAAATGAATCTGTTTCGCCCTCATTTCCATCAGAGTGATTACTGATTGGAGGAACACTGAAGGCACTGAAAAGGGCAGATTTCTTGTTGAAGCACAGAAACTGTTTCTGGTCGAGCTGCAGTAAACGTCCCTTCATGATGATTTGATTCTGGACCTACAGCGATCAATAATAAAAGTCCTCGGCCTGAATTTGTCCTAATGAGGCATTGTGTTAAGATTTGAGCAAGTCTGCACCGCACTGATTGATCCCTATCTGTAGATTTTATTTTACCAACGTTCTGCAAACAGTGATTGTTCATCTGTTTTTCTATCTGTGTGTCTGCGGCACCGTGGCAACACACCCGCCGAAATGTCTTTTTATTTCCCCAACCGCTCGTTCCTCCCGCAGGGTCTGCTGGTTTTCAGAGGCCAGCTCGGTAAAACAGTTCCCGCTGCACGTCCCGAGTAAATACTGACTCCAATTTTTTACTTCTTGGATCATGCGTATAAATAACATGTTTCTCTATTGTTTTGGCGACGAGGTGAATTTCTGCTGGGGTGCCTGCAAAAGTGCAGCTCGACTTGTAGGTCCTGCCGCATCGCTGCACCCCTCTCCTCCACAGCGACTCGGGAAACGGCGTCAACAGATTGGCAAATTCAGAGGTTCGCGGTTCAGCTCCCTCCCCAGCCACAACACCTAACCAGCGGTAAATTTCCTCCTCACTTCAAATCAAGACCCCGAGGCGCGTGAATTCGCCCCCGCCACCTTCCTGGAAAATGACACATACACTAATTGTGATGTAGAGGTTTGTGAGAACATAATGAGCTTGGAAAAGATGTTCGGAGGCGCGTGTCCCGTTTGGGGACGTCCATGATAAACTGATCTCACAGCAGCTGAGGAGAATCGGGGGCCCGCTCCTGGAGCCGGGCCTGCAACGAGCGCTCTGCAGAGGTGTACAGATGCACCGAGGAGCAGACCCGAATCTATTGTATCGACATTTTCTGTGCTATAAAGCACTGACTGATTACACTGTGTGACAACGTGACGGCATTATAGATATATCTGCTGCTTTTTTTCTTTACATAAACGATTGTGGGTCTGGCAAAAAACATGAAAAATAACCTCAAACCAAAGCCCCTCTGCTATTAATTATATGAACAGGCATGTTCATCATTTTCCCTAAAGACAAACAACTCCATTTCATGTTTTACTATTGATTGATTTAATTGCTACACCTTTAAGTGAAATGTCCCTTTTTTGAATTGTGTCTTGTCAGACCATATAGGTGTGTTACAGATGCAATAAAAGTAAAAATAACGATTCTAATTATCTACCTAAGATAATTCAATACATTGCCTCGGGTGGTGGGAAATAATGATTCTATAGACTAAACCATTTATGAAAGAAATTCTGACATAAAAGTCCGCTGTGGCATCCCCAGAGACTCACATTCCTGCAGTGCCCTCGCTCCTGTGCGCACAACACACTCGATATTTCCATGCATGTAAAGTAAATATCATTCCAGCTGACAGCTGCGGTGGCGAATAACAGCTCACCTGCCCGACATCCGTCTGTCAGAGCGGAGCAGAAACCAGAACAGGCTGCAGACGGACTGACAATCAGTCCCGTTTCAAATCGTTCTGCCCTTGTTTGTGTGACACACGGTCTGAGGGAGCTTGTGGAAAACGTTATTTATCGCCGCTGAACTTTTTTTTCTAGAACACGTCACATCTTCTGGGTTTCATCGCTGATGCGTTCATTTATAAAACATGATGTAAAAACGTCTGTTGGGGGTTTTTTAAATGCTGCTGAATTTGACGCAGAGACAGACCGGCTTTGCATTGATACACCTGCCTCTCTGTAGGATTATAACCCCTGTGAGATATGGCTACATCACAGCAGGTGTATTTCAGTGGCAGCTTAGAATATAAGAATATGTCTCTGAGATGGTTTTAAAGCCACATCATTTTCATTCTTGACTCAAGCTACCAAAAAACAATATTTTGTGGCAGTTATCTTTTAATGTGGCACGGAAAATCCCATCCACCATGTCACAATCAAATCCTCCACTCAAAGCGAGGTGGATGAAGTAGTTTTAAGGTGGGTTAACGGCTATTGTGGCTGATTTCACTGCAGGGTTTAAATACTGTTGAAGCATGAATTCTCCACTCAGACGTCTAACTGCTAATAATAACAACATTTTGAGACTGGATGTGGACAAGACGGCTGCAGATCAGTTTGTCTCTCCTTCATAAACCCTCTGGAAGACAGTTGGGGATGTTGGCAAATCTGTCTCGCGCAAGCACGCACACCCACAGCACAGAGATCGTGGATGTTGCCAAGCTTTCTCCTGCATCTTTCACAGCTGGGAACACGGAGCAGGGGGAGAAGGAAGGAAAGGAAAGGATGCTGTGGGAGAGAGGGGTGGAAAGAAAAGAGAGCGAGAGGAAAAGTAAAAAGAAGCCTGAAGGAGGGATCAAAAGATCTAAGGTACGTGGGGAGAACTGGGAGGAGAGGAGGAGGGAGGAGGAGGAGGAAGGCGATGAGCCGAGGATCAGGGGAGGAAAGGAGGTAAAGGAGACAGGGGACACAAAAAGACAAAAGAGAAACTGAAGGTGAGACGTAATAGGAAGAGGAGAGGAGGCTGTTGTCGTCTGTTCTTTCCAAAAAGCAAAGAAGGGATGGGGGTGGTGGAAAGATTGAAGGTGAGAGGAAGGGATTAGGATGAAGAGGAGAGGGTGGTAGAATGAGGAGATGAGGTAGAAGAGGAGGAGGAGAAGAAAGGTGACAAAAATGCAGAGGAACTGGAGCTGAGACATGAGGAGACGCGGCGGCAGCAAGAAGGAAGAAGGTAAGTTAAGGAAAGACGAAGACAAGACAGGAAAATGAAAAGCTGGAAGAAGGGATGAAAAGATTTAAGAAAGGGAGGGAATGGAAGGACGGGGAGATGGAAGGGTCGCAGAGCAGAGAGATGAGGAGGAGAACAAGGTTGGAAAATGGGACAAAAAATGGAGAGGAACTGAAGATGAAACATGAGAGGAAGTTGAGGCAACAAAAAGAAAGGAAGATTAATGAATAAATGAGTAACATGGAGAGGAGAGGAGAGGAGAGGAGGGGAGTCTGTTGCTTACTCCTCCCATGAAGGAAACAACGGTGGAGGGTGAAAATGTAAAATGAAGCTGGAAGATTAAAGATATGGGGGAGGACTGGAACAGAGGAGAAAGAATGATAGAATAAAGAAATTAAAAGAGGATGAGTAGAAAGGAGGTGACGCAACAACAAAGGAGGAATATGAAAAAGAAAGGAATAACAACGCAGAGGAACTCAGGGCAACACGCGGGGAGGAGGAGGCGGGAGACAGGAGAGGAGAGAAGGCTGTCGTCACGCGTTGTCCCCGAAAAGCGGAAAGAAGGGAACAAGGAGGGATGAAGCTCGGGAGGGAGGTTTGGATGATTTAAGAATATTGGTAGGACGAGGGGCCAAAAGGACGTGGAGGACGAGGAGGAGAAATAACGTGAGGGAGAAAGGTGAGAAACAAGGGGAGGAGGCTGTTCTTGGAGGATGGAAGGAGAAAAAAAAGGAGAGGAAAGGTAAATCAAATGTAAAAAGGACATGAGCCTGGAAAGGCGGCAGGGAGGAAAAAGGAACTGAAGGTAAGGCAGGTCGCCAGGACAAAAAGAACAAGGGAGAAAGAAGGAAAAAGGAGGCGAGGACCTTTGGCTCAGACCTGGAACTCACGTCATTCACCAGACCCAACTGGTGAAAACCAATTCCCAGCAACACGACTCCTCACCTTCGCCTCTTCCTCCCTCTATCTCGTCCTCTGTCCCCCCTCCCCTCCTCTCATTTCCTGCCTCCATCTCTGCTCCCTCCACACCGTCGCCGACACCTGCCGGCTTCTCACACAATCAATTGATTACAGCGGCACTTATCGCTTCCACTATTGAACGCTCTCAATCACAGCACTGCCATTCGCTTGCATTCGCTCCCGTACCTGATCACCTCTAACAGACAGATCCATCCTAGGATTTTTAAACAACGGTGTTAAATTGGATTTGATCTGTTTCTGCAGCAATACGAATTACGAAAAGCAAAGTGCAATTTTCAAAATAAAAGTGAAAGGGGTCTTTTTTAAAAAAAAATCTTTATTTGATTTGATTTTCTTTGGCCTGACATTTTTCTGATGTTGAGTCTGATCTCGGCGATGGGGGCACTTTGAATTATGAGCTGAAAATGAGAGAGCGAGGTGGAGATGCACAGGAGACGGGGGTGGAGGGGGGGCGACGAGACAGACTGATCTGTGGCTTCAATAATGGATGTACCTGGAAACTACTGAACCATAGGGCACTACAAGACATGACAGTGTGTGTGTGTGTGTGTGTGTGTGTGTGTGTGTGTGTGTGTGTGTGTGTTCACAGAGGAGGGAGGGAGAGAGAGAGAGAGAGAGAGAGAGAGAGAGAGAGAGAGAGAGAGAGAGAGAGAGAGAGAGAGAGAGAGAGTCTATCAGTCTGGGTTTATGCATGATTGGGGGGTGTGCGCGTGTATGAGCGCGCGCGAGTGTACACGCGTGCACCCGCCGGGGCGTGCAAGTGTGAAGGTGGTTTTGGGGCGATGAATGTGGACGCGCGTAAAAAGTGTGCGTGTGCGCTCCGCTGTTTGCCTGGGTGGAAGCGCGCGCGCGCGCATATGCATATCAATATATTTGTGAACGCGTGATTGTCTTTGTGCAGACGTGGTGCGCGTTTGTTCGACCCCCCCACCCCCCCCACCACACACACACCTTGCCTCCGTAGCCTTCTCTTCTTCAAGCCAAATATCCGGACTTTGGAGAAGATGTCGACCAGGTTCCCGTTGCACAGCCCCTGCTTCTTACCGGGGCTCTTCCGCCGCCGGTGAGCTGTCGGTCGGTGGGCGTGTTGCTCTCTCGCCTGTCGCTTCTGCCGGATCAAACCGCTGGCGATGGCCGCTGCCATGTCTCCGCCGAAACAGCCGACGCGAAAACAGCCCCGTCTCCGTCCGTGTCTCCAGTCTCTTCAGCTGCGTCCACCGGAGGGGACGGAACGCAGACGAACCCAGACACAAACCCACAGTCTCCGCTTCTCCCGGCTAGAACAGCCCCATACTTCGGCCAGAAAGCGGTAAAGTCCGAAATAAACACCTCGCTAAACGTTACAGCACATTTTGCGTTGTCGTTATCCCACGGGCCATTGATTTGAAAGGTGCAGCGGTTTACCTGTCCGTCACGTCTCACCGGGCTTTCCGTCAGTCAGATCACGGCAGCTGTCACTGAACGGCTCCTCCGACAGAATTTACCGGACCTTGATTGTCAGTCTGGGTTCCCATGGTGAACAGGCGAGACAAACAACAACAAAAAAACAACCTCTGTGCAGGAGATCGGTGGAGAGCAACTGTGTCCTCTCCTCCTCCGAGAAACGTCCGTTTGTATTCCGCTGACAGAGGCGCGAGGCGCGCGTTCCGCCGTGAGCCCCTCCAGCTGCGTGAAGCTCGCGAGAGTCACCCAGCGCGACACCGGAAACAGGGCGGTTGGCCTTTCAAAGTTAAGGTTTCACACTCCCTCTTTTTTTAAACGTCAAAGCCTGAGTCGCGTCACGTAAATGTTTACTCATTGACAGTTTGATAGAAGTTATTATCATGACTCATAGCCCGCTATTATTAGTCTTCTGTAATTTGCTACTTGTTGCTGCCATCAAGGGGCCAATTTTAATATAGAAAAAGAAAGATTTGAATAAAAATTCAGCTCATAGTTCCAATTACAGAGATAGGACATTTTGCATATGCTTGTTATCCATTTATTTAGACTATCAGTTTTGTCGGTAAGTGGTTTATATTGGTGTTAAGTTTCATTTTTGATTACTGGTTCTCTAATGTGATTCTTTTCGTTTTTATGGAGTGCCTGGTGTTATTCAACACTGGCGTTTAGTTACTTTCCACAGGCTAGATCTAAATTTGAATCCTTTTAAGTAGTGTTTTGATCTTCAAACTCTATACAGGCTAAAAATGACATTTCAGGCCAGCAAATGACCTTTGGGGAATATGGTGGAACATTTTTGCCGTATTTAAAATAGCTCCAACGTTAACGATATCGCGTTATTATTTTGGAAGCGACGACCGGAAGTCGCTGCGAGTGTCGTCCTCGGTGGTTTGACGTTCCGAAGCGCGAGCGCTCATTGGAACCACACTGATGCTGGAGCCACGCGCTGAGCGAGCAGTCACACACGCGCTCCCCAAAAACAACTTGTCATCCTCTTTAAGGGCCAGCGACGTTATGTGTGTGTGTGTGCGCGTGCGTGTGTGTTTAAAGACCCCTTTCATATATTTAAGAAATTATAATATCAAATATAATATTCTGCTAATAATATGGTTTTCCAACTCAAATAAAAAATAATATCTACTTATCCTCCCTCATTGAAAATTCAATAATCAATGAATATGCATATATTTCAAAATGTGGATGCAAAATGTCTCTTACTTTTTCCTGGCAAAACACCCGCGCTTTTAAAATTCTGTTGAAAGCTGCGCCTTCTACATTATTCCTCTATCTTTTGTCGGAGCAGAGATATGGCTGAAAAAAAAAACCCCAACAACATTCCAGTCCCCTCACAGCGACACAAGTAAAGAATGCAACTCGCACAGCATGTTTAGGAGGCCACTGCAGACAACGAAACCTCCTCCACTCACCTCATCCCACACATTCCTGCTGTCTGTATTCAGCTCATGACAGGCTGTCTGAATGAACGCTTTTAAAAATGCAGGAGGTGGGCCAGATCAGACGGCCTGATATACCTAAGGCCGCTTGCCTCACATGTCTGGTCCCTACTGTACATGTGCTAATACCTTTCAGCCAATTTTCCAACTGTAAGCTTATACTACAGGAGCACACTCACATTTCCCCCATGATGCAACACCATCATCGGGTGCAGCAATGCACTCTTTTAAGTATGGTTAACAACCTATTTAAAATGGTTACACTTATTCTGAGAATGCAGGTACATTCAACATCAAATGAGGTATTAATATTTGTGAAAAGTTATGTTCTGGTTTAACTTTTGCTGAAATTTCACTGTTCACTGTTGTTGTTGCGGTGCAGCATCTAGGTCAGCCATGTCTCCAGAATAAAGAGCTGGGCTGGGACCCAGCAGAACGCTGAAAGGTCCCCCCCCCCCACTTCCTTTCTTCTGGGGAGACCGGTATCAAAGAAAATCCCAGAACCTTTTCCGAACTGTCTGTTCTTATTATGAATAACAGCCCCAAATGTCAACTCCGCATATAAAGCATCTCACTGTCAATAGACAGGTTGTCATTCAATATGCTGATCGCACACATTTTTCAAAGGGGATAAAAACCTTTTGAACCCAATATAGATTGATGACTTATTCATACTGGATGTGACTATTATGTGTGCATTATGGCCACTCATACTGGTTAATGAAAAGAGGAATTATATCACAATCAAATAAAACATGAAATATCTACATTATAAGTTCATGCAGCATTTGTATTAGTGGCATTTAACTATTTCCAATAAAGTGCTATTCAGATAATAAGTATCTCTGTCTGTGTTGTGGGGATCCAAAAAGGATTTAAGGGCACAGATTAACTATATGCTGCTCAAAAAAAATAATCAAACGTCGCTTTGAGGCTTCGGGATGTCAGGAGCAGGTAAAACCAAAACGTTTCAGCACGATGGACAGCGATCAGCCTCTGTCCGCCTCTGTGCCACGCACACGCGCATGCGCGTCTTTCCATGTGTCCACACGGTGGCAGCAGAGTCTTTCTAACAATAGACTTGGCTGATAACAGCATTAACGGTGGTACAGCAGGAGTTTTGTCTGTGTTTGCTGCACAATGATCGCTGGCTGATGAGAAAAAGCTTGAATGACTGAAAACCTGCTATAAAGGGCACTCTGAATGCAGATGCAAGCTTATTTGATTTTTTCCCCCTCCGAGAGCTGAAAATACAGTACGTCAATGCTGCTATATTTTTGTAATTTCCATACTGATAGATCAGCCTTTCCCTGCCCCTGTTGTGCCTTCAATTCATAGATTGAACTCGACACAGCAGCAGCGGGTTTGTCAACCTGAATCTTCGTCTTTCGTCCCACCTCAGCAGGTAAACCCGGAATTCTCCGACAGGATCTTTCCTCCTTTGCCCTTGATGTTGCTGACAGAAAGCTATTTAAATATATCTCTCCCTGGCTTGTCTCTCTCCAGCAGGGAAAAAAGAGAACAAAAAGAAAAGTGTGTACTTGTGTGTGTGTGTGAGGAGGGGGTGTGTATGCTGGTTTATCCAGGTCAGACCAAGTGAAGGAGTTATGAATAAATCAAAGCTACATTTACATTAAAATTAATCTCTTCTGCTGCTTTTTATAACATCCAGAGAAGGTGGGACACAACCCAAACTTCAAAAGGAGAATTCTTTGCACCCTGTCCTTCTTCAATCTACTTATTCCACCATTTATTCCCTCAAAAAAAACCAAACCTATTCCCATCCCAAATCTTTCATTCTAAGTGTCCACAATTTGCAAGAAAACACACACACATGCTGATAAACACAAAAGCACACAAAAAAATTATGGAAGTTAGCGGGAATATGCAATACTGTGCATGAAGGAAAGTTGGAAAGTGCTAATTAAACATCCAGCTCCCCCATGAGATAACACACACACACACACACACACACACACACACACACTCCTATTCTTTTTCATTCTATCTGAAGCTTTTCTGCATGTCCACACAATCCTTCTCTGGGTCTGTACAGAGGCAGAGCACCCTCTACAGGCACTAAAAGAGAACACAACTCTCCACTTGCTATTCCAGCAATCTATGTTTTCATACTCAAAAGAATCAGTGGTCACATGTAGAGAGCAAATTAAATCTTTACGAAAGTATTGTATTTTCTTGAAATTTTAAATTCACTTCAACTTCTATTGAGTTTTTAACAGAGATTGAATGGTGGCTGTGCCGAAGATATCTAAATCAAACACTGTATGTAGGTTGCAGGGGCATTTGCTGAGCTACTACTACAGCTTTAAGAGCAGCAAAGCCGTCGCTATGTTCAGTCGGGTGCACAGGCTCTCGAAGGAGCAGGGGCGAAAATGAAAATAGGAGTATCTCGCCGAGGCGCAGGGTGCGGGTCCAGTTTCCCCCTGAAGCACTGCGGCACTTATGCAGCTCAGGGGGACATTAAATCAAGCGGGTAAGTGTGCCAGACAGGGAGCAGTGGAGAAACACATCCTTGTTAAAGGGAAAAAAGTTTCAAACAATACGAAACATTGCTTGGATCTGCTTTAAGGAGAAAGGAGCGCGCTGAGGTGCTGGTGGCAACTGTCTTGGAGAAGACAATCTTCTAGTTGCCAGACAGCTAGAAAACAGGGCGGCCTGCCAACGTCAACAATAAAAAAAAGGAGTTATTGTGCAGCACTTGCACTAAACCAAAGAAACTGCTCAGCCACCTCAAGAGAATCATTGGACATGTTGGGTGTGGGAGGATGAAGATGACAGGATGTTTACCAAGCCCAGAGATACACAGTACAACAGAGGAACTGTTTTAATATTTGCTCTTATTACTGTTGTTTTATTGTTAAAAATGGATGGAACGATGCAGCATCAATCTACTCATACAACACTGGACGTGAAGATAAAGTGAGTGTTTCTCAAAATGTTAAACTATTCCTTTAAAGAGAAAGCCCGTCTGGCCAGATAAGACTTTATATCTCCTCTGCATCTTAATGAATCCTGACTCCCTTCGACTGTTCTCAGAGATTATTCATCACTCAAGCAGCATGTCTGAAGGTGGCGCTGGTGCATGTGGCGGCTCTGGCTAATTAATGAGCACCACTCCTGCTTTGAAGAAACAGGAGGCAGAGAAGCCACAGGTGAACGTCACATATCTGTATTAATATGTGAAACAGCCGTGAATGTCTTAACGTGTCCGGGTCTCAGCGTAGAGGAGGTCTGAAAGACACGGGGGGTGACGGAGGGAGACAAGAGAGAGACAGACAGGGAGCTAACAGATGTGGGTGGGTGTTCCCCAGACAGGAGTGTGAGGATAGCCGCTCTGAACTGAGCAGGATGAGTCATAACTCGCCCCCACAACACACGCAGACGCGCAGAGACGGGGAAGTCCGCTGTTACCGTGGTAACGAGGGATGGGTGACGCAGGTGGGTCTCCGAAAGGAGAGAGAGGACACCTGCCGAATGCTGAGAGGATTACACACACACACACACACACACACTTACGCTAACAAAAATTAGTTTGGGGGAAAAATAGATGACAAAAGCCTCTTTTCCTCTCATCTTATTTCCTTGCCTCCTCTCGCCCATTCTGGATAAAACTCCATGACGCTGAAGCTGAGGGCTTCTCTCTCTCTCATCTGTGGACGGATGAGAAAATAATCATCGGGGCGGGACTGTCTGCCCCCGTGACGTTGAACTTCCCAAGGCAGTTTGGGAAAATGATCATCTGGCCTATGTCCCAGCCAGCGAGAGCTGGAGCTCGCACAGGAGACTGTTCTCATGCCTGTACCACAACCACCACAACCCAACAAATGTTTGTTGGGTTGTTGTCAGCAGCTCCAAAAAGAAACCGTTCTGAAGTGACAACAATGATTGCAGACTGATAACTGATAACCTCTCCTCTTCCTTGTTTGCTCTCCTCCTTTCCTTTTCTCATCCCTCCACTCCTCTCCTCTGTCTATGCAACATCCCCAACTCAGCAGGGGAGGGGGGCAGAGGGAAAGCGGGGACTAAATTATTCATTCACACCACCCCTCCTCTCTTTTCTTCCATCCTCGCTGCTGTCTTGAATCCCCTTTCCCTCCGTTATACCTCCTCCCCTCTCATCCCAAAACCTCTTTCAGCGCCTCTCTTGCTCACAGCACAAAGACCAGTGGAAAACTTTACATGCAGCGGGTGTCAGAAAAGTCACAGTGTTTTCATTCTTGTCATACTTGTCAGTCAGGATGCTAAATTTAGTTCTATTATCACACAAAACTTTCTGATACGACTTTAGGATGCAACGTTTTCCCCTGACTTTGCTCGTCATACGAGCTGCGCAAAAAGCAACAAGTGGCTCGTCTGACATGCTGAAACGCTGCCCCCACTCAGACGACAAGCTGTTGTCCGCCCGACACGCTCGTCACAAACTAAAACTGTTCCGTTTTTCGTCCACAGCCTAAGGCGGGACGTTAAAGTCCACAAGCATGATGTGGACACTGCGAGAAGACAGCGGGGGACATGTACCTCTTGTCTTTGTTTTTTTTGCTTTTTTTTTTTACAAAAATCCATTACAAATCTCATTTGGCTGACATACAGTCATGTGCGCTTGTTATGCTTTTTCCATTTGATTTTAGTACATGTGGAGGACATTACCAAGTAGATTACACAGAAATTGCACGTTTGAAATCGCTTTATTTTATTTGGACTGAAACAAACTAATCTCCTGAGGCCGGTCTGCATGTCAAGCAGGCTCAAGGTTGAGTATGTCCAACGTAGATGTCAGTAACAGAGGGCTTCATATTGATTTGTCTTTTAAAAGCACCCTGATGGTTTTTGGAGGGGGGGGGGTGCTTTGGGGACATTTCAAGGGGGGCAGTCCCAGGAAGTGCTGTTCTAAATGAATGTGATTCATTACAGCTGCCAGTTATAGTGAAAGTTCATTACAAGACAACTGGGAAACACTGAAATAATAAATGATTGCTGTCCAGATATCATATACAGCATGGTTCTCTGCATGGTTCTACTTGAAAAGTATGTGGAAATAGATTCGTTTTTCCCCCCAGAGGTCAGAGGTCACGCTACAGCTGCTGCAGCGGGCACAGGAGGAAGGAGTCCTCCTCGACGATTTTCAACGCAAAATGCTCACAGCTGAAAATGGAAGCGATCCGCATCAGAGCGGTTACATAAGCGCTCCAGATCTTCCCCATCCCAAAAAAAAAAAAGTCAGAACGGAGACGAGACGAGGAGGGGAGGGGGGGTAACTGCAGAGACTGAGTCCTCTGAGCAAGAGTCTGAACTGAGGGGGTGCTGAAGCAGAGTGAACATCAGCTCCAGCGCTGCTGCTTCCTTCCTGTTATTTGTGACGACACTAAAAAAAAACCTGTTGATTCTGCCGAGCTGCGACACGGCCGCACAGAGCAGCGCTGTGCAGTGCAGTTAAGTGCAAAAGGAGGGCACTACTCTGCATACAGAGTACAGCGTAGGCTGGACCAGTGTCAGATTTATTCCAGCTGTACTATCCTGCTGAGATCTGGCTCAAACTTCCAGTCTCAGCTCAACCGCAATTCCCAGTCCTCCTCTGCCAGCAGTACTTTTCAGTGGACCGGCCCTTTAATGAGTAATGGCAGTGATTTTCTTCTCACGCCTCTGACATGTTTACATCCCTGGAACCTGTTCCATATTAGAAGGAGATTTTCGAGCTTGGCTTGTTAATAATCTTGACACATTTTTTATTCTTCTTCTTCTTCTTCTCCTTCCTGCACCTTTGAACGCTCCTACGCGTGCAGCCGACTGAATAAAAGACACAAAATTAGTTTCTGAATAAAGGGAACACAGAGCGTAGGTAGATCATCCGACGGCAGATAAAACCTTTGTCAAGCATTGAAGGCTCCACAAAAGGAGTGTGTTTTCAGTGCCACCCACTGTCGGGCACACACTCGACTCATCGGAAGCTTATTGCTCGGTCTGTGCAATAAAAACAGCTAATTTCAGCTGCCGCGCTGCGGAAAAACTCACACGTCTCCGCGGAGTTGAACGGAGGAGGAGTAATCATCAGGTGGGTGAATTGTTGGAATTATTGTTGGATCTTGAACTCAAAATCTGAGGTAATACAGCAGTGCCCCCAGGAAACACGTTACTGAGGCCGACACTAACACTAATCCCGTATCCAGCAGGTGTGTATGTCTGTGTGTGTACAGTAATCCCACAACATGGTCGGGATCTCATTCATGCTGCGAGGCCGACACAAGGCCACGTCTAATCTGAGCTGAACCACAATACAGGTCGCTCCCCACAGGGGGATACAAACACCGCACACCTGCATTCTGCTGAAGAAGTGCATTGAAAATACTATGAGTTTTTTTGTTTTTTTTACATCTGTGACAGGATTTGAGATGACGGTGCATTAGAATTCATTCAAAACGTGGCATGAAATTGCTGCCAGTCCTCTCACTGCACACAAGCAACTTCCTCAGAGCACGTTAATTACTCCACAAAGACAACACAGAGAGGGCTTTTGTTGAATTCTCAATCTGATCAGTCAAATGATTGCGGGAACTGTTTTTAATGAGGATTTCGATTTTGTCGCGACACTGCATTGAGCCGAAGCAGGTCAGAGAATAAACTGCCTCGGTAAACGGTCAGGAAAATACACTTAAACGCGCAAACTTGTGTGCAAGGACTACACGATAAGGCTCGAGATATTTTTTTTTTTATCTTTCATATTGTCAACAAATCCCGTGAAAAGGCCAAAACCAGCAGAAAACCGATCCATCCAACAACTGTAGCTTATTGCTCTTTGCCACAGAGCTCCGCTGCTCAAAGTCAGAGAGCGACATGTTCCTTTACCACAGTGACACCGCTGTTTATTTTTGCTTCAGTCCCACTGACAACATCCTGCTGCTCAAAATACTCTCACTAGAGATCCAAATATGCAGCTCAACGGTCCCGACATATTTATTATTTGCTCCTGTTTGAGCAACATTTGCAAAAACTTTTAAAGATTACTCAGCATGGGGTCCATTGTGATTTACACCATCCTTTTCCTTAAAATGATTTCAGTCAGCAGGCCAACTCCACCCCCCAATTTCACCATATTTCGGTTTCTCTTCTGTTGTTGGGAGGTGTTGGTGTTAATTCTGCTGCCCCTGAATAAACAGGCAGGATGGCGATGCGTGTGGGACGACATTTGCATTCGCGTGGGTGTTCTTGTGCTGAGTTTTACCGCTACGGTTAGGAATCTTCCTCAAAATCACGTGATTCACACGACGGGGGGCCGGCGGAAAGAGAAAATCGGTTCGCCAGGAAGGAAACAACGGTCGAGCAGCTTTCGCGAGGGGCGCCGTGACCTCGTCTCTCCGCCACACACACATGTCATCGACACCTATGTGATGCAGAGTCCTCCAGACAGATGCTGCTGCACGACGCCTGACTTATCAACAAAGGGCACATCAGTCTCCGCAGCGTCTCTGTGCGCGAGCGTGTTCAGGAGTCACAGTGATCATGAACTAAATCCAAACTCACCCAGATTATAATCACCCTAAAGCCCGACTGGGAGGAGATTAGTTGAGCAGTCGAAGTCCGTCATGTCTGCGATATTTCTGGACGGCGAAGAAATTACACCATCCAATTACAGCATCCAATCAAATCTCAGTTTTTTTTTTATTTTTCTGCAAACTACAGTGAAGTTGACGAGGTCAGGTCCAGTTCGCCTTCCCTCTTTTTCAACCAGGCACCTCACGGCACACCACGTAATTACAAGTTGTTCTGCAAATCTGCAAAAGTTTAAAACTAAATAAACTAAACACCGCACGCGATATCTATGTTTCCAATGAGCTTCTTAAAAGTTGCGCACAGACAAATAAAAGCAGAAATGAGTCAATACGACCACAGCTGCAAGAAAGACATCGCCAGGAGGTTGTTGCATATGGTAAAATCATTTATGTGATTCTATTTGGAGGTGAAGTAGGTGTCAGTGTCTCTCTCTCTCTCTCTCTCTCTCAGGACAGATGTTTCCAAAGTAACAGGTATCTTACCTGGGTCAGCTCTGCCCAAAGCGTTCTTTATTCGCCTCTCTGCTACTTTCAGTATAAACTCAAAGTCCATGACTATCACACACACTTGCAAAACACCGGCCCAGTGGACTCCCTGGAAAACTCACATCTTAAAGGGTCCCCCCCCTGTGGCCTCACGCACGGACACCAGCACAGACACACACACACACACACACACACACACACTGGGCAGATACGGCCATTGTGTCACGCGGGGCTGTCATCGAGCGAAAGGTTAACGCGGACGCGGGAAGACTAAAAGTCAGCTCAAGTGCGTGTGAGTGAGAGACGGGACAAAGGAGGAGATAGGGAGAAGAGGCGCTGAGAGAGAAGCCACTGAGCTTCCCCATCCATGTTCACATTCACATTCGTGCTTCTCTCTTTTGCGCCGACGCAGCTGGAAAAGAAAGCAGCAATCGCCATATTAAATCGCAACGCTCAAGATTATTCTCATAGCCACTGGATTATTGCTATTATTTCAGATTATTCGATGAAGAAAAATATCTCCATCCTCGCCAGTTTAACAGTTTTAACGCAGCACGTCAGAGAGACTGAGGTGTTGTCAAGTGTTTCTCTACCTCTTATCATTCAGTCTGTGAAAACACTTCTTAGTGGAGTCTTTGATGCCCTGCTGCTTTTTAAGTGCACTTGGAAAAATAACACTCGGCACTCACTCTCTCTTGACAGAAACCTGGAGCGAGAGCCGCAGAAACGCACACGCACACGCGCGCACACACTCCCTCCTTCACCTTCAATCTTTCGCTCATTTTAGAAATTATAGTTTCTGCTGAGCAGAGTTACACTGTAATCAACTGGCTTCTCGTTTTTCTTTCCCGGCCTGACACCCCGCAGTCCACAACAGCGCCGTCCTTTCAAAGCACACACAAACACGCCACTGTGGCAGATGGCAGTTTCGCAGTCTAGTGCTTAAACATTTGTGGCGGAGATGTAAAGGAATATTGATGAAGGGAAGAAGTCATTTCAACTAGAAATGTCACTGAGCATCTCTGCGCCGATCAAGGTTCACTCGCAGATTTACCTCGATTACTGTTCACCATCAAGGTTTTGTTTTTTAAACAACAATTTGCGAGATCGTCCCTGAAGTTTCTTCCTCCAGCCACAACTCCAATCATGATTATTCTCTATATTCGGGGTCCTTGCATGAACAAAGTAGTTTGGTTATGTAAGATGATGTGTGACCGTGTATGCTGCGATTGTGATTAGTTGACAGTTTCTTTGTGTGTGTGTGTGTCTGTGCATATCTGTGTGAAGTCTGATGCACATGATGACTTCAGGCGAAAGCGGATCAGACCAGCGAAGTCCTAACGTCTTTCTGCACACTCAGTGTGTTTGGACGATGACGCCATGAGCTAATGAGCGCGCACTCTCTCTCTCTCTCTCACGCACACAGACACACACCAGCATATTAGGGTGCTGCACCAAACCCTCCGCATGACCTCAGACGAAAGACATCACTGTGACCGTCATGTCAACTCATCACCTTTACACAACCGGATAGCACGCAACTCAGAAACAAGAGACGCAGAAAAAGACACAACATTAGATTCTTAACAGGATGGAAACTAAAATAAAGTCTGTAATATATTTCAATGACCATGTGTGCGCGTGTGCGTGCACCTTTCACTTACAGAGACAAATCTGAGTTGGCACAAACCCCACGGCTGTACTCCGGCGTTTAAATAAAACATAGCGTACGATGCCTTAATGGCAACTCTCCAGAGAAGGTGGGCAGGCGTGTGCGGGGGCGCGCCGGCATACGTGTGCTATAAAAGGTGAAAGCCTCTATGTGGGTCACGCCACACGGGAGACAAGACATTGAGTAACATTGTGCCTGATTCCTTTTTAACAATGAATGATACTGATGCTGGTTCAACTGGAGTCCCATTTACACCCCTGGACTTCCATTCACACAGAAAGAAGCTGTACAGCAGTTGGGCTGGACCTAATCAGTGAATACTCATTGTGAAATATTACATTTGACAACCTTGAATGGGGAAAACATTTTGTTTATTGGCTTTACTTACTTCGATACTGCGTTATCTTGGGCAGATTCCACTTAAACTACATTTTTGATGCTGCCTATTGTGCTTTTCGCAACGACGCCTGCGTGATCTGCAGCGGACGCGTTTGAAATTTCAACCGCTCTCGCACTTGTGCAGTTCTCGTCGAGTTTTATTCGCCGCGCTGATGAAAACTTAACAATAAAAGCGCTCGACTGGTGAATCGTTGGGTGACTTTTAATGAGAAGCCCCCACCACTGTTAGCAGTACTTTGTTAGCAATTAGCCGTTATTCCCAAAATGGGTCTAAGGGAGATGTTTTCAGCGCCTTTTGTTTGAGGGTGATATTGCAAGGGAAGCATCATGGCAGATGGAGTAACAGCCATAGTCAGCTGGTAGGTTGAGTCTTACAATAGGCTGCTGAACAGATGAATATTGAGCATGAAGTTCCATATGAATATTTTTACGCTTGAGAGGATGTGTAATACAGTTCCATAACAATAGAAAAACAGTAGAAAGAGAGAACCAAAAGTTTGGCTGGGTCTTCAGTCAAGTGTCACACGCACACGTGCGCACACAGGAAGTAAAAAGGTGGAGTTCTTCCTTCCCGGGGGACAGTCAATAAATAGTGCGATTCATTTGAAGAAAAAAAAACACAAAACACCAACAAATACTGAGTCAGCAAATCTCTCTCTTCCTCCCTCCACCCCCAGCAGGTCCATATTTCACGATCAACTGTGTGTGTTCTCCACAAACACACACACACACACACACACACACAGTGAAACATCGAGGGGAAAGAGTTCATGTGTTTTCTTTAATTAAAAGGAGAGAGTGACAGCTTTATGTCACCGGCAGCTGTAAATCCAGCAGCCCGGCTGCAGGATGCTGCCGCTCTCCTCTGAATTACCGCCGTGTGTGCGGGGGTGAGAAATTCCCTCATTAGCCAACCACCTCGCATGCCGACGCAACATATGCAAGAAGCCAAGTTTCAGAAAATCCTGTGTGCAATCACTTGTATTTCAGTATTTTAAAACAACATCACTGTGGCACTGCAGAGCAACGCAACACAACCGAAACCCCTGTTTCCACCAATGTTCACACTCAACTCTTTAACTACTAAGCCCCATGGGACTCATGGAAGAAGAATGTTCCTCAATTGAGCGAGAGGAAGACAGTATGAAAGGGAATTAAAGCAGAAACACAAGAGCCCAGAGGACACACACACACACACACACACACACACACAAACACACAGCCAGCCACGCAACACTCTGTAAATTCCAGGCTTTGGTGTGTTGGCAGGCAGTGACAGGAGGCTGTGAAAATTTTACAGTTGGTACAACTGTTCAGTTCTGCGTCGCAAACGAGCCCATTCACCTGTGCCAACGCACCGATACTGATTTTGTTTGGTTTGTTTTCATCTTTAAACGCTAAGATTAGCAGGTTATCTTGCGCCAAACACTTTTCTGCCTCGGCGTTTTCCAAGAGATTTCCTCTTGTCAACAGCGCGCACTCACGCTTTTATCCTTGATGATGAGGCACAAAGATATTTCTGAGGAAAGTGCTACCAGACTGTTTCCACTGTTAGCCAGGGAAGGAGAGCAAAACAGATATTTATGTACGACCAAATATCACTGATGAGACCTAACGCAATGTCACCCTCTCCAGGAGTTGTGTGCAGTTGCTGTTTCTGACAAACCTCTACAAATTTTATGCAAAACCAGCTAAAATGATTGGTTGTCTGGAGCAAAGAAACAGAAATTAAACATCTATTACATGCATGATAAAATGATTGACACTTGAAACTCAATTATGAGTTAAATTACAACAGTTCAATCTTGAGAAATCACTGCAGCAGAGGTTGTGAACGCCATGTGCTGTCCAAGGTGCTGAAACAGAGGGACGCGAATGCCAAGGGACTTATGGTTCCCAAATAATGAACAGTTTGTATTATGTAACTGCTGAGTATGGTGTATACTGTAGACTTGTTGCTTGTAAGCATCAAAAAAGTGC
Source organism: Psettodes erumei (assembly GCA_016785225.1). NCBI lineage: Eukaryota > Metazoa > Chordata > Actinopteri > Pleuronectiformes > Psettodidae > Psettodes > Psettodes erumei. Next base: position 127,284 of record JAFBJZ010000662.1, on the reverse strand, counting down.
GAGCTGAAAGTTCAAACTATTTCAGTTCATTTTGAAAGCTGCGAGGCAACGAAAGAGGCTGCTGCCCTCTGAATACTGTGTCAAGGATGGAGAGGCCGACTTTCTGATGCACTGTCAATACGCCAATAATGTCAACAACAGCCACATCCTGTTGCAATGCCAGTGTCAATCTGTGCCCTGCCCTCACCCGGAGCTGATGGCGGTACACAGAGCTGTTAGAAACTCCAAATGTGCTCTCTGGAGTTCATGGCGAAGAGAAACAAAAGACTCAGAGGTGAAATAAAACAAATGTCACTCCTGATTATACTGTCCTTTAATGAATACAGCCAGGGACACGTCACAGATGAGTGTCCCAGCCCTGATCTTCGAAGTTTTATCACATATCGCTGCAGGGGATGGACGTGTTGCCTGTCAGTGCATTCAGCATGGACAGCTTACTTAAAAGAAAGAGTAGCAATAAACGTTATATCACCCCCTTTGAGTCAGTCCCCCAACAAGCTCTGCTGAGCGTGGCACATTCAAGCCTATCTCGTGAGAAGTGATGTTTGGCACGGTCTGACTGAAATGTCTGCGCCCAAGAGAAAATAACACACACACACACACACACACACACACACACACACACACACACACACACACACACACACACACACACACAGACTCTTTCCATTCTTCTCTATTCCAGAGTGGGCACTGTATATCCACGGTGGAAGTCTAAATAAGGCCATGTGCTGTTTAATCATGCAGGTTAGTGGAGCCTGAGCAGGTCTGCATGCTGCATTAGAGTTGATTTTCTGCAGCATCTCCGCCATGCAGTGCACGCACGCACGCACGCTGCTCTTCAGCACGCACTGCTACTGTAGTCGGGAGGTTACCTGTGCTACTAAGTTATCAGCCCGCCCCGCCCCATCATAACTCCCTCCCCCGCCCTGGAGTGCACTCACTTGCTGCACAACTGCGATTGCAGAGAAACACCAGCGAGCAGTCCAACAGTGCAGTCTCAGATGGGAACACACACACATACGCGCGCACACGCGCGCGCACTCCTGCGCGTACGCACACGCTCAGACACGCAATAAAGTCTTTCTCCATCATGCCCCTGTACACACACGCGTACACATGGAGAAATACGACACACACACACACACACACACACACACACACCCAAAACAAACTCACCAGTTGGGTTCTTGTTTTTCTTGAGGCTCCTGCCACAAAGACACTGCAGCATATGCGATCCTTTGCTGAAAATGTTGTTCCAAATAAACCGCATGGATTTGGCCGAGACGGGGAGGAGGAGGAGGAGGAGGAGGAGGAGGAGGTGGGGGACGAGAGGCGCTCCGGATGCGGCAGCCTAAAATTCACCCACCGCATGGAGGCTGATCCGCCCCCCTGTTTGCATGCCAGCAGAGCCGGCCAGCTGTTGGGCTCAGTTCGGCGGTGCTTCGCCCCTCCAATCTGCACCATAGACAAGAATAAGAGCAGGAAGCCCGGTTCGTCGCCCGGTTTCTCGCCCGGTTCCTCCACCAGCCCAGAGAGCAGGAACCGCAGGTATTCCGCGTCGACGTCGTCCCCGTGCGGCAGGAAAAGAGCAACCGCTGCGGCGCTTTTCTCCGCGGTCTCCGCCTCCGGCTGCCCCAGCGGCCGCTGGTCCTCAGCGACGGAGGAGCGGTCGCTGCTGCTGCCGCCCGGCCGCCGCGGCGTGAAAACCCCGCGAGCGCTCCTCTTCAAATGGCGTCGTCTGCCGCGCGGCGCGGGGAGAGGAGCGGCAGCGGCTGACAGGCATGCGGCGGCGCTAGCGTGAAGTCGGCGGTACGCGGCGGCTGTCGGCTTCTGCACAAAAAACCATTGCATATTAGTGGGGATCGCAGGGGGTCGGTGCGTCCGTCCGTCCGGGAGGGGAGGGGTGCGGGTACCGGGTGTCCGTCAGCAAGTCGGTGGCATCCCTGTACCCACACAGCAGGCAAGTATACTGCAGCAGGGGGGCTCCTTTCCAAACACGCGCACACACACACTCAGCCAGACACACTGCACACACACACGCTCGATGCAGAAGCCTTTCCCAGCAGCAGCAGCAGCAGCAGCAACAGCAGCAGCAGCGCTGGTTCTCTGGGCTCTGAGAGCGCATGCAGCACTGGACGGGGCAGGTGAATCACTGCAGGGAATCTCTGCACTATCCCACTCTGTTTTTTTTCTCTCTCTTTAAAAGTCCTTATGAATATTTGATCCGCGTTTCGGCCTTCACTTCTCAATAATCCATAAGCTCCGGTGCGCCAAGATACTGGTGCTGCTGTCTGTCTGTCTGTCTCCTCTTCCTTTCCCCTCTTCTCCTCCTCCTCCTCCTCCTCTTCTTCACCTTGCTGATGAAAAGAAGCTGATGGACTATGGCTCTGGGGGCTCTAACACTCCAGAAACTAAATACGAGAAGAAGAAGAAGAAGAAGAAGAAGAAGAAGACCAGGTCCGTCTCGTGGTCCTCCCGCGCTTCTCTGGCGCCGAAGTATCTTCCTCAGCTGCGCTCGAGACGACCGACGGCCGGTGAGGCAAGAGGAGGTGCACTGACTATCTATACCCAACAGGCAACAACGTCTGAGCAGTTCAACAAAACATTCCGGTTGGCACCTTCAAAATAAAAGACCTGAACGTCGGCATTTAAAGTTTTTAAACACGTTTTTAGTTCACTTTCCACCTTGATATGGGTTTTACCACATGATGTCTAACAATCTGTTTTTTTTTTCTTGATGCGTATAAGTTTAATAAATGAAAGTGGTTGAAATGTGCATTTTCTAAAATCTCAGAGCTGGGCACATGGCCTCCAGTCTGAGTTTAGTTTGCGTTACACTCGACTCTTATTCTGAAGGAGAAGTTACCTCCGGTTTACCCGTGCGGCTTGATGCAGCCCTCCGGAGAAGAGGCGCTTGCAGTTGCGTAGACATGTGGTTCCCAGTACCGTCAGTATGTGGACTGACTGGAGATGAACCGTAACAACGTTGTGGTGACCGGGCACGGTGAGATGGCGTCACTGATATAGACGGCCGGACCCGCGCAGAGCTGCCTTTGTCTCTCACTGCAAGGCGCCTCACTTTGTGTCAGAGCAACAACTCCAGACTGTAAATAAAAAATCCGCCAGATTAATCCCGTTTTTCACATCGGCCAATGCGCACACCTGTTGCATGACTCCCTTTCAGTTCAGCTCGCGTGTGTACACTGAGCCGCAGTGGTTTCAGAGGAGCTGTCCACGGTGCTGAATGATCAGTACATCACACACCATTAGAGGGTTGTGGCTTGATCGAAAGACTTTACAACACCCCAATCCATTCTCGAGATAGGTCTGGGGCTTATTTGAATCAGAAGAATAATATAAAAAGCTCTTACAGCCTTCATGTTAAGAAACAACAACAAACAGCATGAAATTCAACGCACCAACCATATCCACCGTGGTCTCATTTGTGCACAAATGATCACAGTTCAACTGACAGACAGTTACACAAAGCACCTTCAATCTTTCACAACATGCAGCTGTGCACGTGGCACTGTAGAGTTGTCAAGCACACACTGAAATGAGGGAAACCCTGCAGTGGAACAAATGACCAATTGCAGACAATCGCTTAACTTCCCTGACACAAACCCCACTATCAGCTGCATTGCAGTGTTGGCAAATGAGTCAGGGAAAACAGTCACTTCTCCTGCTTGTATAATATTTGGATCAAAACACACACAGTCATTACTGCAGGGTGACTGACGGCGAGCACATTTTTTTTCCCCACTGCGGCCTGTTCGCGACTTGGATTGTTTTGAGGAGCTCAAGGCTGCAGCATGGGATTGCTGTCATCGAGGAGCAACATATCATCTGTGTGCACAGAAAGCTGCTACAGTGAGCAAACAGCTATGGCTGCACGTATGTGAACAGTATGTGTGTCTGGTACACGCAGTCAACAGAGCAGATGGAAAGGCATGATGAAGAAGAAGGAGGAGGAGGTGGCATGTGAATATATCGACATCCAGGGCCTTTGACAATACAGATTTTAGTGCTTCTGTTTTTCTTTTCTTCTCCTCTCCTTAAATCAAACTTTTGATTAGCTATGTTCTGTAAAACCTTTTTGCAAGCTGCCTTTTAGCTGCAATTCATGTGAAATACGTTACACATTAAGCAATGGTGATTTATCGCTGCTTCCAGCGAGACCGACGGCACCTGAGACTTGGCTGATTTGCAGACTGAATGACTGCAGAACCACCAGGCTATTGAGAAGTGAGTTAGCACTGAGCCTGCTGATGTATTGATCTGTTGGCCACAGCTCCAAGAGGGAAAAGCACAACGTGGCCTCTGTCCAGGGAATATCATATAACCGCTCTCTAAGCCACAGGATAAACAGCAAGATGAGTCCCGCGGGACTAACGCGGAACTAAAAATTGAAGATGATTATCCAGATTTGCAAGGATTCATATTTAACCTGATCCCCTGTGATACAGTTTATTTTGTGGAGAGTAGAACGCTCTGACTCAGCATATTTCCCCGCGATTTGAACTGAAAAAAGCTGCTGCTGAAGGTCAACCAGAGTCCAGTATTATAATACACCGAGACATGAATCTGTAAAATCTGAACTGACCCCTTATTCAAACCCCGAGGCCTAAAACTTAATTCACTGGCACTGTGTCATACGGGCGAGCGTCCCAATTCATGCAGCACATCCGACCCTCTGAGCCTGGAGCTTTGTGATACTACTCCACCTGCGGGCCATCGAGGGGAACTACAACTGAGTGTTCTCGTTCGTCAACAAGTTCAGTTAAAAAAAAAAAATAGACATAAAATCCACTGATAATTGTGTCTATTTTTCTCCCTTAATTCATGGAACTTAAATATTGCTGTTTCCACATGTGGAAGGAATACTCAAAAATTGTACTCAAGTAAATGAAGTACTACTAATTTAAAGAAAAACACAAGAGTAAAACTATTACGTAAAACAGCAGGTACCGTTTCAATGCCATCCCCAGGCGAAAAGCAACCAACAAATGTAAACAGCCCGTGCATACATAGTAATTCGAAACACTAAATACACTCAGTTGGCAATTTATTAGGTACACCTGGCGAAAAGTAATGCACAAAATGCACTTTCGTGATTGTAATTCGCTCCACTTCTACTTCTGTCGAGCTGCGTCGCATTAAACCGGAATAATAATAATAATATAAATAATAGGAACAGCACGGCGCGCGCTCGAGTAACAACAGCGCTGAGGCACAAAGCAGCAGAAAGAATGCAGAGACATATAAAAGTTGTTGTACTCACCTGTCCGGGCGGGACTTCACTCTCCTCGCTGAATGGGCTCCACAGTCAGTATTTCGACGCCGGGTGGTGCGTTGAATCAAAACAGTCGTTGCATTCTTGTAAAGTAATGAGTAAAAAACTTTTCCCCTGTTGCGCCGTGTTGACAGACTGAGAATGCGCTGGACCGAACCTGCAAGCGAAAGCAACACGTCGAAATAAACGTGCTCCGTCTGCTTCTGGGTGAAAACGACCAAAAAGTGTTTGCAGGCCCAAGTTATGACACTAAGTGTTAAAAATGTTTCAGACAACATTGAGGAGATGAGTGTTCTTGTCCGGCAAAAGGAAACTGATCACATCAGTTTCCTCTGTTCGGTTTCTGTTTCCTGGTTCACCCAGATGTGTTCCTGAACACTTGACTGGAACATCTGTTTATCATTAAAGAACAGAAACCGATGGCAGATGCAATGGATTTAGGTTTCTAATTTAAAGAAACAGGTTTACTGTTTTCTTTGTGTCTTTTTGTTAAATAAATAAATTCAATCAATAAATAGTGAGACAAGTTATGTTTCATTTTTTGTTTCTGTATTTACATTTGTTGTACCTGAGTTGCTAATTCTTTCTACGTGATGATTATATATTCTAATTTAGCAGTGTGTCGTCACGTGATAAAACAGATAATTGAGTTTTCGGAAAGTAAATATGCTCCTCGTTGCCCCGCCCACTTTTTGACGTCGGACGATTTGCGGAAATGACCCACCAAAAGTTTGTTAAGCTGCCGATCGTTAGCCGAGTTAAAATCAGAACTACTTGGAAATAAGAGAAATAGTCTTCATCGAATGCGTCGGACGTACACTAATAATATAAGACAGAATGACCCAAACTATTTTATTTGACTTCAATTTAGTAACAGTGTCGCTGTTTGACATTTTGTGATTAGTTTTATGACCTTAACGCTGCTGGCGTAACCCAAGTTGTATCTTGATATAGTGTTGATAGGAGTATTAGATTATATTAGAAATGTTGAAAGGGTAGTTTCAGAAGAAAGTAAATATGCGTTTATTTATATTAAATATTCCTCCCCAAGTATTGCTTTTATTTCTTTATTTTGCCGCTCACCTATAGGGTTCGCCTGTGGGGCTTTTATTTTGAAAGCTGTAATCGGAAATCGCGTTTGTCCATCTCCCAGCTTGACGCTGTAAACCGGGATAATACTGATTATGGTTGAACACTTTCTTTTCCGCATAAACTCCACCTTTTTTCGTTTGGTCGTGTCCCATCTGAAGCTGGTTCCCCCGAGATATTATTTCTTAACCGCCTGCCAGACTGAATGGAAGGGCGCGAGATACGGAACCGAGCCGATCCGGGCCGGTCCGAGCTCGGTCGAGATACGAGAGACAGCAGCACCCAGACTGAAAGCAGAGTGCAAGGTGAGCCGGGGAGGGGGGGGTCATATTGCATCGCTGAAGGTTTAGCTAGCATTCTGTTCATAATGTCACGAAACAGCTGATTTATAAGAGAGGAGTGAGCAGTCATATGACGTAACAGCTATGTCATGACATACCCTATTTATTACGACATGAATCAGCCCTCTGTGGATATGCTTGTTGTGTTTACCTTGCTATGTTTGTTCCGGATAATTTGATATTGCTCTGGTACGTGGAATACGTGTAAGTCGCCACGTTCAGGCATCCGACACTGATCTCCGCTCCCCTTCTGTCCCCCCAGGTCATGGCCCCAGGTTATCAAAGGTGAATCTGTTCACCTTACTGAGTTTGTGGATGGAGCTGTTCCCACGGGAGCAACGCGAAGACGATGGCCACAGTCAGGTCGGTGTACAAACACACAGGAGGGCGCGCACATCAGGGAGTCACACCTTACCTGCACTTGAGCGCGCCCCGTGTGAAGCGACACGTCTGGATCCTCTGCGTTTCAGATCCGCGCGGTGGGTCTGGTGGTGGTGCGGGACGGCAAGGTGGTGGGGCTCCACTGTTCGGGAGCCGAGCTCCACGCAGGACAGGCGGCCGTCATCCAGCACGGCGCCCGCATGGCTGACTGTCAGCTGTACTTCTCGAGGAGACCCTGTGCTACCTGCCTCAAGATGATCATCAATGGTGAGGGAGGGGGGGGCGGCTCCTACTTACTGCTGCAAAAGGTCTGAACATTCAGAAGAAGAATAAAGGGAGGGAACAGCAGATAGCAGGACTGCAGGAATAAATACTGATGCTGCTGTTTGCTCTTCTCCAGCTGGAGTCAGTCAGATCTCCTTCTGGCCCGGAGACCCCGAGGTCAGCATGCTGAGGTCCTCTCCTACAAACCGTCCAAACTCCCACAGCCCACCCGACTGCTTCACGGAGGAGGCCGCACTGGACGACATGGCGACAGAGAAGCTGAAGTCCAACAGCCGTCCTCACATCTGCGTGCTGCTGCAGCCGCTGGCCCCCGGCCTGGCGCAGTTTGTCGACGAGACGTCCAGAGAGTGCGATTTCATGGAGAGAGTGACTGAAGATGAACCAGGACTGAACACAGAGAAACTCTTCAACAGGTACCCAACTTATTCACATTTGCGGACGCTCTTCGTTTTGAAATTATTGTTGCCTGAGGAATTCTTCCTGCTCTGCAGCGAACGAACGAGATGCCTGAAGGACTTCTCCAGACATTTCCTGGTTGGGACGTCCCAGCAGCACCGGGACATCCTGAAGCGAATGGGTCTGGAGAACTTCTGCGTGGAGCCCTACTTCTCAAACCTGAGGCACAACATGAGGGAGCTGGTGGAGGTTCTCGCTGCAGTGGCTGCTGGGGTCCCGCTGCAGCACCACGGATTCTACCGGTGAGTAACGCTCTTTAATCACAGCTGTTGGTTTTTGTTTCATTCTTATTTATCCAGGAGCGGATGAATTTCCCACCCACAGTCGTCATTTGTTGTTTCTGTGACCCAGGGAACAGCGTTCAGCCCCTGATCCATCACCGGCCAAGCCCTCGGCGCCTCCGCATCATGAGGGTGTATCACAGGAAGTGGCTCGCCATTGCATTATCCAAGCGAGACTGCTGGCCCATAGAACAGGTCTGGTTGGTTTTTCTGTTGGAAGAGTAATTCCCAGTCACGAGAAGAAGACAGAAGAAACGCAATAAGCAGCAACCGTTTATCTTAAAAATCATTCAAATAACAAGAATGTGAAACACTCAAATACTCAACACCACAATCAGAGCAAAGCATCTGATTGTAGATAGAGGAAGTGATGAGTAACGATGCCTCTGTCAAGCTGCAGAAAAGCTGTCCGACCGTTCGGTGTCGATAACGCAACTTACCTGACTCAAGTGCTCCCACAGCATTCAAGCTTTGGTATTTTAGCCGGAGGAAAAAATGTCAAGGCTTTCATTTTCATTCCAGAGGACCCCAAGGTGGGTGTGGGTGCTGTTATCTGGGCCAGGGGACTCTCGGTGAGCTCACATGTCTTGCCTTAGCTCCAATCTGTCTGCTTTTAGTCCAGAATCATATCATTTCCATCTCGCGTTACACTTAGGATTAGACCTGATTATGATCACTGCTCTCTTTCCCAAGGCCGGATGTGACGGTACGGGCTGCCTGTACCTGGTGGGCTGCGGGTACAACGCTTACCCAGCGGGCTCGAAGTACGCCGAGTACCCGCAGATGGACGACAAACAGCAGGACAGACAGAGGCGCAAGTACAGATTCATCGTCCACGCGGAGCAGAACGCCCTGACCTTCAGGTCAGAGCGTGTCCCTTCGCACAGTCAAAGATAATAACGTGGAGAGCAGTCAAAAAGCAGAAAAACCTTTGCCTGCGCTGACGAGTTCTTCCAGCTGAACCGCGTGCGAACGAAAACGTTCTTCCCGATGCTTTCAGGACTCGAGACATCAGACCGGGGGAACCCACCATGCTGTTTGTGACCAAATGTCCGTGCGACGAGTGCGTCCCTCTGATCAGGGGAGCCGGCATCACGCACATCTACACCTCTGACCAGGACAGGGACAAGGACAAGGGAGACATCTCCTACCTGAGGTTCAGCAGCCTGAAGGACATCAGCAAGTTCATAGTGAGAAACTAATAATGTGAAACTGTTGAGAAGGAAAATCTATGGTAATTTATTCAGTTGTGTGTGACTGAGCAGCTTGTGGATGTGCCGCTCCCGGTGCATTTAAAGACAGGAGATAAGAGTCGTTAGATTTTACCACCTTGAAGCATCTTTTTCTGTCTTCACAGTGGCAGAGGAGCCCTCCGGGTCGCTCAGCGCCTCCTCCTCACATTGCCAGTAAGCTCCCTCGTCTTATGTTCAAGCGTGAGTTCCATCTCACGGAACGAACGACCGGCCTGAACTTCTACTTACCCTGGGCGTGTTTGTGTTGTCGTTCCAGACGGTTACGTCGGGAAGCACAGCAGGGAGACGGGGCGGGAGAGCCCCAGCAACAAGAAGCTGTGCGTGGACCGACCCCACGGCTCGCCCTCCGTCTGCTGAACGTCGCCCCCCGCGGATGGGGCACCAAAAGAAAAGGCACCATCGTGTTTTTAGCTCGCGCGTCGCAGATTAGATATCAAATCTGCGCCGCGCTTTATTTCACGTTATTTATTTGCCCCTTTTGAAGAAGGGTTCGGATCAGCTGCTACAACAGATGTGTTTGGACAATCAGGAGCTGCTCTTAACAGGAATTATGAGCGGCGGCGTGACTTGAGGAGAGGCATGGACAGACTGAATCGCATGCAACAGTGATCTCGAAGGGACGCCGCCGAGAGGAACTTTTAAATGTTTTTGCACAAGGTCCATCGTGTCATACCTCTTCCGTTCATACAGAGACAAATGAGCGCACACACACACACACACACACACACACACACACACAGCGTGATGCATTCCCATCCTTTTATTTGCTGCGAATGTGGTACAGTAGCGTCGGCGTGGAAAATGGCTGCGTTCGGAGCGGGCACTGGGAAGATAACGTGGGGTTTTGCGTGACTGTAGTTTCTCATGGGGGGGGGCAACAAAGAAATGGTTGGGAGTTTGGCTCAAGTGACAAGTCTGATGTGAAGCTTGTTTGCCTACGTTTGCATCTCATGTTATATTTTGATATATTATAAACAGTGTCACAGCTTTTAACATTCAAATAGCTGGTATTGTTGTTTTTTTTAAATCCTTCAACCAGAAGCAAAAACAGAGTGAACTTCCCCATCATTTATGCCGGATGGAAAAAAAAAAAAAAAAAAAATGGCATTTTACAGATTGTTTGTTGCGACAGTCACACCACGGTACCCCACGACTGTTTAACTTCTGTTTGATTCACTGTTTTTAAAATGAGTCTTAATTCAAAGATTTTAAACTTAAGACTTGTTTAAAAAAAAAAAAATCTGTGGAAGTATCAAAGTAACCTAATGGATGCATGTCATCGGTTTGGAAATAAACTCTGCATTTGACCGTCTTCAGTGCCAGTGTCTTTTTTAAAAAAAAAAAATGTGAATGTGTTTCATCCGCTCTGATTTTGCACAATCTATGGTTGGTTTTCACAGTTACATTTCACCAGTGAACCCTGTCCCGGGCCACCTTTGGCCTCACTCTGCCACAACGCTCGTAATTCGCGAAACTGAACCGGCGCCGCAAACATGGGAGTGACTCCGTACACAATGGCAACCAGTCAGCTGCGGAAAAAAAAAAAGTTTAAAACGGTTCTTTGCCAGCGTAACTCAAATATAGCGAGTTAAGAGGTTCACTGCTTAATCACAACAAATATGTTCTATCCAGAGCATATTTTCATCATCTTAATTAAGCTCCCCCTAGAAAGATACTGAAGATACAAAAAAATGAGAAGAGAAAAGGAGGGAAAACACACCAAACTTAAAAAAAAAAGGCACCTCTGAATCTTCTCACCCGTTTCCTCTCGAACGCCAACGTCAGATCCAAATCAGATCGAAACACCCGCGGCAGCACAGAAAGAAAAAGGGGTGACGCAAAACCCCCAAAACAGCCCCGTTAGTGCTCGCACCCACAATGGCACCCACCATAAACTGTACAGGCCGGGAAATGAAACTATTATAATGAGAAAAAAACAAAACAAAACCCCAAAACAAACAAAAACCATCAAGCAGTGTGAAAACAGTGATCAGCCCATGATTAACAAAACAACAAAGATTTGAATCATCTTTTTTTTTTTTTCCTTATCATACAGAAAGTGCTATCAGCCACCAGCGAAGAGAACCAGTGATCAAAATGATTGAAGCTTACTGTAGCGGTAAGTCGCCCGATGTCTCTAAATCAAAAAGGCTACGCCGGCGAGATTTGGGCGACGGCGACCGAAACCGGCGTCTCCAAACACGCCCGTTCTCGGCCGTGCCGAGCTCGTTTGGGGTCGCGACCTTGGCGCGGGCGGATGCTTCGAAAAAAAGATTCATCGAATCAAATTTGACCGCGAAGCCGCGTTTGGCAGCGAACGTTTGCGTGTTTAAAACCACTTCGGATTAAGCCTCTTAACGCCGCAGGATCCCGCTGGGGGGGAAATCAAATTACGACCAGCTCAAACTCAAGATACCGCTGACCCAGCTGAGAAAAGAAAAGCAACAATTCTTCATTAATTCTTTTTCCTGATCTGGCTACTTCATATAAACAGTTAGAAAGAAACTCGTGCGCAGCGACTGACTGGCGGTAAAAATGCAAAAACGGTCACGTCTCTTTAGTTCCGACACCGTTTTGGCCTCTTTTTTGTTTCACCGCGGGTTCTCCTGACCAAAGCAAATAAGTTGCCTCCAACATCTTAAGTTGTGGCACTACGTGCTACAGATGGAAAAAAAAAAGATTTATGAAATATTTTTTTTACAAAAGCTCAGTGATTGAGAACTACTCTTGCACAAGTTTTTCCATGAACCGACAAAGAGAAAAAAGACAAATAACGTCTTGTAGATTTTTTTTTTTTTTTTTTTAAATAGAATAACCGTTATTGTTAATGTGTTTTTTTTCTATGTCTTCCTATTGATAAAAAGTCGCGGTACAGGGGAGGGAGGGAGGGATGCTCCTCTAGGAGGCCGGTTTCTTCAGATCCCTGATCTGTTTGATTAGGTACGTCTTCTCGTCGTTGAACTGCTCGTCGTCCGCGCGGTCCTTCTGGAAGTTGCTCAGGAAGTCGATCAGCTTGGTCTGGTTCTTGAGCAAGATGTCGACGATGGGCTGCGTCTTGTTGGGGTTGGCCACAAACACCTGCAGGGACGGGAGCAGCCGGAAGAAGAAAGACATTTAGTTATTTGCATTTTAATATTTACATGTGCGAGGTCTTTTTTTTTTTTTTACCTTGAAGACGTGAAAGGCCTCAAACTGGATGTTGGGGCTTTTGTCTCTGAGCAGATTCATCATCAGCTTGAGATTCTCGGGCTTGCTGATGTAGCGCGTCATCACCGTGAAGTTATGTCGGTCCAGCAACAGCTCGCCAAGAAGCTGGAGGAGCAAATATTTTTGAATATATATTTGAATACAAGTCTCATTTTTGTTTCTGGGGTCATTTAGGCCTGATGGCGGCGTCAGGATCTAATCTGTGGCTCAGAGATAAACTTTTTGGACCTTCTGGACCTTTCAAAATGAAAAAAAAAAAAAAAGTTTGCCTGAGACTACTGTGCCCTCTGGTGGCCCGGGGAGGGAGCGGACAGCCCTTCGTTTCCTCTGATAGGGGACCCTGACTAAACTAGTCGGAGCCGGTGCCATAGCAACAAACAAAACAATCCCTCACCGACCTCCCACACACAAACACCAAAACACAGGCACGCCGCAAATCAATGTCGGAGTCAGGGCCAAACCTTGAGAGACTGCCTCTTGGTGACGTAGTTCTCAGAGTGCAGCAGCTTCTCATAGTCTGCAAACACCTGCAATGACACGAGAAACAAAGGAAAGTTGGCCATTTTCGAAACTTGGGTGTGATTTTAGGATATTGCATAGTGCTGCAGAAAGCTTGACTCTAACCTGTGAATTTACCTGGGCAGGCGACCAAAACCTAAAATGTGCATTGCATTGCATCACGCCGACAGCGACATACAGACATCCGTCAACATAAGACGCCCAGGTAAAAAAAAAAAAAAAGGCACTTTTGTGCGGGGTTCCTTCAGGCCGAGACCCCCGGGGGCCCTGCCGAGAACAGGGGCCCCTCGGCCCGGGGAAGCCGACGGCACAGAGCGGAGCTTTGTGTGCGGAGACGCTGCGGCACTGACGGGGCTTTTCCAGTGATTCACTTTTCCTGGAACTTAAAGCGCACGTCTCACTCGCCAGATATCTGCCCTCTCTTCCAGCTTATTGAACAGACGCCCAGGGGCCGGCCCCCGCGCGCGTTCGACGAGACGAACCTTTTTTTTTTCGGACGCGTGACCGGGCCGTTGAGCGCCGTGCCCACTGATACCCGATCTGGTTACAGCGGCATCTATGTTACGTTTCCTCTCTCGGGGTCTCCTCGGTCAAGCAGCCATTTACAGCTGTTTATGTTTGCGCATGGATGTGGTTACGGATGGAGCAAAGGCACGATGATATCGTCAGAGACTTAAAAAGTTCCAGCTGGGAACGCTGGTTCAAAATGACAGGGCCAGCCTGCGCTTAACGTGCGTGGCAGCTATTACAGGTCCGTCGCGTGTTTCATCGGGGGACTGTGTGTGTTCTTGTGCGTTTGTGCGGGTCGGTCCACTCACGGCATCGTAGTTCTGTTCGAGGTATTCGGCCACGAGCACTTTGTGTCTTGTCAGGAGATCCTGCGAGCAAAGATGGAAAAATGCATTAGAAATCCAAACTGGGGGGGAAAAAAGAACGCCATCGTCTGGTCCAGGTTTTTAAAAATGAAACGAGTCGTTGATCCGCGGGGAACATCTCTCACTGATCGACAGGAAAAAGAACAGCGAGGGATTTTCCTCATCTGCCTTAAGATGTTCCTAATGTGCCTTAAAGGGCGAGTCACCCAAATTAAACAAGCTTCCAAAAACCGACGTCGGACAAATTCTGCCTGAAGCCCAGCGTGGAAGAGAGAGGTACCTTGAAGGTGGCGAAGGCGTCGGAGGCGATGTCGAAGGTGGACATCTCCACGTAGTTGAAGAAACTGTGGAAATGGTCGGAGTGAAGAACTATCTTGGCGAGCGGCTCGTGGCGGATGCACTCCCTCAGCATGATCCCGCAGTTCAGCGCTACCTGGGGTGTCTTGTACCTTCAAGCAGGGACAGAGCGCTTGTCTCACATCTGGACGTGTGTAGCGTGTGGAGTGGGTTCTGTGTGAGTGTGTGTGTGTGTGTGTGTGTGTCTTACCCCTTCAGCAGTATAAAGAGGACCTCCTGGTGGGAACAGAAGTATTCGACAGTGGGGCTCCTGGTCCCGATCTGCCTCCTCAGGATGTTGTTGAAGATCTGACACACGTCCTTCTTTCCCTGGTAACACACACACACACACACACACACACATAAAATACCAGCGCTGCCATGTCCTCCTGCTCATCCTCCACCCTCCCTTCTCTTTTTTTTTTTTTTTGCATTTCTCTCTCCCTCCATAACTGAAGCATAAAACCTCTCATTCAAGTCCCAAATTGGGAATTCATTCACATTTATTATTGCGTTTCTATGGCAGCCTGATCACGGGAGGACGCCGCACTCGTGACGCTCGCCCCCTTTCGCGGCCGAGCAGCGACGCACAAAAGGCCGCTTCTCCTCTCACCTCAAAGTCTATGACCTGCAGGTTTTCTACCAGCGCGATCAGCAGGCCGCTGTTGTACAGCTCCTGGGCCAGCTGGGCCACGGTCTCGGTGTGGGGCTCCTTGTCGTTGCTCCCGTACAGAATCTCCTTCATGGACACCAAGCACTTGGACACCTCCTCAGACGCCTGCGGAGTGGAGGAGGAGGAGGAGGAAGGGAGTTAAATAGGTGATTTCAGCCATAGGGTGGAGCACGAACGCAAATATGGCCCAAAGACAAACAACATTAAAACCATCGCAGTTGAAGGGGGTGAAGGGGAAAAGCCGCGAGCGGCTTGAGGCCGAGCTCGGCTAATTCTGTCCGTGCGCGTTCGTGCGCGTGCGAGAGAGTAAACTGTCTTGACAGCGAAGTGTCAGGAGATGACGGGGCCAGCCTGTTCCATGCTCTAATTTCACAGAGGGCTGTCACCCCTGGCCCCCCGTGGACACACAACACACACACTCACACACACACACACACACACACACACACACACACACACACACACAACCTCCCCCTTCTACCTTGTCCGTCTTCTTATCCTGTTTGACCAGGATGGCCAGGTTTTCCTTCAGGGTCCTGACGATGTCCGCCGGACTCTTGTGGGATTTACCAAACAGCGGCATGACGGACTCGCCTCAGGACCTGAAAAGCAAGGAGAGGGGCAGCCGGGGCTCAGTAAGCGGCGGCTGACTAATCGCGAAGAATTCCTGGAATGGGACGGATTTCTACACCTCGGCTCCGTCTTCATCCGCCCGGCGTGACGGCTCGACGAAAAAGGCCCGCCGAGAAAGAAACACGGGGGCGCAGCGCAGGCGCTTGTGTTTCTGGATTCCTCTCGCACCTCGGAGACACATTCCAGAGTCGTCGCTGGTCCACCGTGAGCGACAGCCGCTGCCCCCACCCCCCCACCCCCCACCTCAACTCAACACCCGTCATCAGATAATAAGCATCGCAGCCCATACGTCAGACCGTTGGTTCGGATCGCCCGTTTCCAAACCCTCCTCAAAAAAAAATCTGCTTCTGAATAAACAGGGCAGCAAAAATAAACAGACCTGAACTAAGAATAGAGCACTTAGTTTAACAAGAGGGAGTGAGTCAGGGCTGAACACTTGCCACATGTCGGTCAAGGTAACGCACACGAGCAGAAAGAAACTCCTCTTAAAAAAAAAAATGCAGTCGTGCCTCCGAACGGTCGAGCGAGCTCCAGAATGTCGCTTTTCCGGCAGGAAAGCAAGCGCTCCTGCATTTCCGCAACTACACCTTGACTCTGTTTTTTTTTTTCTGCTCACTCCAGACCAGCGAGCAAAACCTCTTAAAGTTCTGGAGCTGCGATCCTGAGTCGAGGCCCCGCGTCGACCTTACGCGGTTCGCGTGGCTGACTTTTGCGTCGCTGCGTCACGTCCGAGCGCGCCTCGGGGTTGTATTTTGCCCTGGTGCCGTCAGAATGTCAGGCTCTGTTTGGGCATCAACAGTTCACAAGGTGACAGCAGACAAGGGGGGTTATTACAGTATTTTGTCGAAGCCGCGTTCACGAGCGACGTACGGTGACGGCAAAAGATGCCTTTAACGTGCGATGTTTAAAAATGCCAGGATCCGGGCAGCAGCGGCCGCCTCACGAACCAGGCAGAAAAACTTGTGACTGCTAATCCTCATCTGGGAATGGAAAAACAAGGGGCACGACGCTCCCTCCTCCTCCACCTCCCCCCCCCGCATCTCCAACCCCGTGCCACCTGCAGTTCCCCGCATCTCCGAAGGCCTTTCTCGTAAAGATGCTCGGATGACAAATGTGACGTCGGCGCGGCTCGGCAGAGTCGTGACACTTGAAGAGGAAGTGACGCGGGAGAAAAGAGCGGTAAAAAAAGAGCCGCGCGTCTGATTTCCCCCGACGGTACCAAACCGGAGCGGGAAACCGAACCCGGAGCCGCACAGTGGGTCCGTTTCATCAGCTGCGCTCCTGTGGAAAAATCTAATTTCCCGACATAAGACCAAACGTGCTGCCGAGATGCGATCGACTTCAGGAGCCTCGATGAAGGAGCCGTCCACGGGGCATCGTAAAGAGATAACGGCCGCCGCTGCGGCTCACAGGGCCGCAGAAATATAATGAGACTCGTCTGCAGAGACATCTGAGGCCGGCACAGTGTCACAGGATGGGGAAGAAATGAAGGTATAATTGAGCTGCCGGAGAAAACAACTGTAAAATGTTCCTTGACATGACATACGGGGCTTTTCTTCGACGCTTGAATCACAAGTTTACACCAACAGTGGCAGTGGTCAGAGGGACTGCTGATTCACATTTAACAAATGCAATCACATGGCAGAAGACGACTTTTGTAAACACACGCACACCATCAGGAGATCAGGCTGAACTCACACACCCTTTTGACCAATGGATGTTGAGGCGCGGGACATGTGACTTAAAGGAAACGCCATGTTGCGGTTCTACTTTGTCGGGCTCAGATCGGCGCAGGAACAAGTAGAAAAAGGGCGATAAGGCTCCTTCTGCTTCGCTTTATCAGCAGCTCCGTCAATATTGGCTGAGGGATAAACGCGCAATGAGGAAGTGGCTTCCAAAAGAGGGGAGAGCTGCACTTGCCCCAGCTTTCTCTTTTAGCCAGTCGTACAGGGCAGAACAGTGTTTCCACTCTGTTGTCCAGCCTCGTTCCTGCAGCTGAAACTAAATGTTTGGGATTAATAAAGGGGAACTTAAGGTTTTAATCGTCCAGTGACACGTCTTTGGGTCCTGGAAAGCTTAAGCTCTACTGTGAAGCCGTCATTTTCACTTGTGGCCTTCTTAGGACTTGACTAAATGTTATGCAACGGCATTAATCTGGTGCCCGCCGGGCTCCAGCGCACACAGCTCGCCGCTCTGCTTCGACCTCACGGGGGGAAAGGCTCCGCGTCGGCCCGAATAGTCGGCTGTAATCGTGGATCTCCCGTGAAAACCGGCACGTTTGGCCAGTCTGACAGCTCTGAGCGGGCGTTTCCGCTTGAAAAAACCGACTGAACTGACGGCGACCGACTCCTTCAAGGACTCCAAAAAGCCACCGCTCACGTCACCCGCTCCAAAGGTTATCAGCCGTCCATCAAAACACCCACAGCGGCGTGGGCGCAGACCGAGGGCGACACGTTTCCGCCGTAAGCGGACTTCCTCTGGATTATCTGGGAGCGCCGCGGCCTTCGCTGCGACATGTGGGTTTAATGCAAAAGCAGACGTCTGACCGTAAACACGCTCGGCATTAATGCGTCGCAGGAGAGAGTCTGAATAATTCAAGCCGCGCGACACGACGTGCAGTAAGGCTGCAAGTAAAAGGGAGTGCGCAAATGCACCGCGCTGCTTTGGGTCAGACCGCAGTCCCGGGCATAATTTCTCAATCCAGTCGTAATCTCGATTTCGAAGCCGTCCAACCTGCGAGAAATTTCTGAATGACCAGTAAAGTTATGGAACTTAGGCCCCCTGCCCTCATCGAAAAAAAAAAAAAAACACTGCTGCCTTTTCATCAGATGACAGAAACACACACTGTCATGAACCTCCAGGGTGGTGGGTGGATTTGATGACTAACACATCTTAAGTTCAAATGGGAAAAAACAAACGGATTTCATTATTGCACCCAGGCCTCGCTGTGGATAATATTCAACAATGTGATGAATGTGTCGCCTTTTCGAAAAAGAAAGGAGAAGAAGAAGAAGAAGAAGAAAGGTGGCCGCCTCTAATTTGGCAGCACTTCCTCTTGGCTGCCTGGAATGCAGACGCAGCCACTCACGACGCACTAAAAACACCCGCGACTGGATTTTTACGTATCCAAGCAGGAGGGAGGAGGGTGCTTAACCCTGGAACACTCCCTGGCTCTCATTCTCTGTCAGGGCATGCGCTGACATCGGATGTGGCTCTGCCTCGTCGAGCGTGTCCGAGCGAACCTTTTTATTTAAAACTTACAGTCGACATTCAGTCACACTGCAGTTGGCGCGCGGACGTGCACTGGGAGGCCGCCCTCTCCGAGGCAACCTGGAAGGAACGCTCCCTGAAAGGACAAACACCAGCTCGTCCCGTCCCCTCTGGAGACCGATGAGGGTGTGAAAAGTCTCCTTCCCTTTTTCACTCTGACTGGAAAACAGAGAGAGTGGCAGGGGCGATCTTACAGTAACCTGCATGTCCAGCAGAGTTACACAATGGTTTAAAATGAACTTTTGAAAAAAAGGAAAACTTCCGAACTCTGCAGGGAGTGACAGTGCACTCCTTTGACAGCAGGGCTCGCACAGGCTGAGAGACCTGGCTTCTGATTTACAAGTTCACTATCTGCCATGACACACAGTTACTTTGTTTGGGACAGTTTGCAGGTCGCTGCCGAATAAGTACGGTTTAATGCTCTCGGCCAGTGACAGACAGGCCTGTCCTACCAGGATATAAGAGCCCACACTGTGTCTGACTGTAGTCTGTCCATATGTCAAGGTAAACGGAGGGACCTGCAGGAACACAGGACGTAAGGTTGCGCTGCATTCAAAATAAGAGCAGAGTAGATTTCACTGAACACTGAACAATTCAAAGCCAAAAGACATTCAGTTTGTCATAGAAGGTGACAATGTGAAACGACAAGTCATCTGAGCTCTGCACATACGATGCAGTATATACAGTAAAATATTCATTCACTCCAGATTTAAATTTATCTACTGAGAAAAAAAACATACAACATGAGACTGAAACCTTTCAATGTAATAATGAATGGTCTTATTAGTATTCAGGCAATGTTAGACACAATGAATGTAAAATCAATCCACATGATGTCACAGCCATCCGTGTGGCTGTACAGCGCTGTAAAACCATACAGGACATCAGCAGGAACAACAGGGCTGAAACTAACCATTATTTTTTTTTTTTTACCAATTGATCAGTTATAGTGAGAATAACGAAATATGCCTATAACAGTCTCCCAGACACACCAGGTCCCAGATTAAAATGCAATACAGTCAAATCAATAATGGCTTAAATGACTCATCACTCCAGCTTTTGTTGCAAATAAATGCCGACCTGTTTTATTTTGGAATACGTGACCGGAAGCGGCGTTGTTGACGTCCAGGCGAGCCTGACGACGGTCGCCTAAAGTAATGTAGCAGAGAGGGGGAAAAAAAACCCAAAATACACACAGTGTCTGTGTGCAGCTGGAGAATTAAAGACCCCCTGAACGACGGCGTTGAGACGAATAAGAGCTCGTGGCGCAGGCGGCAGTAAATATCAGATAAGGCCGCATAAACAGTCCCAGACAATGTGATTTAACAAGGCTACACCCCTCTCGCCTCCAGCTAAACTCCCCTTTTTTTTGTTTGACAGATTTCCAAAGCTAATCACAGTTGTCTGCATCGTTTCGGAACAAACCCGCTGGGAATGACATTCGGCGGCTCTCGTTTAACAGCACAACAGCATTTAAACGCGACTACCCCCCCGCCGAAGTTCAAAAAAAGACTGTCAAGGGCAGCAGTATCTCACCATTAGGTTAACTGTGGGCTAGTGCTCTTCGACAGCGTGTGCGAGAAATGATACTTACCAGTGGGGAGATGTTTGGTGGGGTGTCTCTGAATGTCTTCGCCGCTTTTGTCCCGGTTTCACAGAGCAGCCGAGACTCCCGGAGAGGCTTCTGCGGTCACGCCAGGGCTGTTTTTCGGGCAGAAAAGTCGGCTAAAAATGCGTGCGGTGCAATTTAAAATGTGGGGAATCTGTTAGGAAGACAGTGCAGAATCCCATCTGGTCGCTTTCCAGCCTACCTGTCAAGCTAGCGTGGACTTTGAGACTTCCGGTGCGAGACGTCAGAATGAAACCTCCACGGACCCACATCCGTTTCGACAAATAGAAAAATAAGGAGAAGGAATGTTAAAAGTCAGAGTAAAACTGCTCCAAATAGTCGAAATATTGCATGTGTTCATAAATTCAAACGATACTTTTCTTATTCGTGCATTATCACGCTGTCAGACGGAGAAAATAGCTTTATACAGCAATTCGCGTCACTTCCGGGAGAAGACAGGCTCGGGCATGCGAGCTTGACACATCTGTATCTTTCCAGCCGCTGTGGAGTCTCGTTCACGTCCGCTCGCATCAAATCCTCGTCACCGCCTTGTCGCCAGTGTTATTGAACTAAATGACATGAAAAGAAGCGCACATGTAGTGAAATTTACCTTCATTACATTCTCAATACATGAAAAGATGTAATATCCACTTTTCACCGGTGTAAAGGGAAAATTTCAAGGGAAAGGAGAGGCTGAAGGTTGGATGGTAATCATATTGGAACGAAGCCCAGAGCAAATCATGACGAGCGTAACTGGACAAAGCCTATTGGAGGTGAAAGATCACATGGGTGAATTGACATTTCCGGATCAAAATAGAAAATTTATACCACGGCCAATGTTGAAATATCCCGAAAGCCAATAATTTAATTTGTGCAACTTGATTAACTGTTTAAAAGCAAAGTTTAAAAATATTGCCTCCTGCCATAAATTGTATTGGAATTTAATGTTGCTCGCTAAAAGTAATCAACATTAAGAATTCAAATAACGGGTTAAATTTCCACAAAAAGCCTTATAGAGGAAACCATGTCAGACTTTATTAAAGCTGCTTTTCATTTTACATACAATTCAGTTACATATATACAAATATACACATATTTTTCATTATATCTTTATATCAACACCATACTCAGTAGATATACAATAGGAAAATAAAGACAGTGGTTGCTGCAATGTGCTGCATAAAAAGAAACAAAAAATATAACCCTTGTCATCTCTCCGCCCTCTGAGTAAAAAGTACAAATGATTCAATAAGCTTTATTGTGTGATTGTGATCCAACACTGACAAGTTTAGTGCCCGTGTCAGTTTTTGTAAGAGGGCAGAAAATAAACTCTCACAATATACAACAGTGCCTGGTAAAAAATACTTGCCTCGTTCAGGGTTTGGAAGTGAGAGGTTTTAAACGTGGGGCTCACGAAGAACATGCCACAAAGAGTGATGATACACATCACAGAGAGACAAAGACTCACAAAAAAAAAAGAGAAAAAAAAAAGATCCTCTTCACAATAAACTGTACATGCTCTTGAGGAAAACAACGTGAGGTATAGAGAGGACACATCTGTACAGGTATAACACACGTTTTGTCAGTCTTAAACAGAACTCACGTGGATCAACACATAATGCCAGCCACAGTTTACTCTCTGGTTCAAAGTTCACAGTTTGACACCGAAAAAATATCCGTAAACTTCCTTTTTTTTCTGAAGATCTTATGATCTCAGTTATAATAATAGTGATAAAAAAAAGCTTGAAAGTGGCTCTGGACAAAAAGAGCTCAAGAAGATAATTAAGAGCACTGATCACAGCCGGCGGCCAGATTGGAGAAAACCGCAGTGGTGTTAAAACGTGGCTTTGCTGTGCCGGCAGACAAGCGGTCTTCGATTGGGTGCCGTCGGTTTTCACACTTGGCAGACATTCAACGTTGAGGACGGAGGCCGTTTTACAGCGCGGACGCAGTGGGGATCCTGGTGTGGTCGTCAGACATCAACTCGTGTCAGCGTCCTCGAGGCCAGACGAGGCCGATCGGGGCTCGGCTCTCGCGCCGCCCCCGCTGTGTTATTCAAACCGAAAAGTCAGACTTAGCTACATGGCGGCGTAAACAAAAACAGTGTTGCCCGGCCCCGGGGTGGCGCAAAAGAACACGTCGGGCAGGTCCGGGCCCTGCGGCCTTGCCTCGCGGAGAAGCGGCTCCTGTCACATGCCTCGGCGGGGCTGGGAGCGGAGGACAAAGCCGGCTTTTGTTCAACCGCCGCGCCGAACAAAGATAGGTGAGCGGAGCCGGCCGCGACACAACAACAGGGCGTTATTATGCGGGATATTATTGAGACTGCGCCGCCCGGGCGAAATGCAAATGCCTCACTAAACCCAAACCCAGCAGGTGAATGCATAAAAAGTTACGACTATTATCGCCACGTGTCAACAATTCAGTGATTCTAAAACAGCCCCAAAGTGGGACTATGTGCATAAGTCGGTTTCAGCTGATCTGTGGCTTTAACAGCCTTTCTGGGGGGTTGTGACGCGAAGCGTGTTGGATTTGCACCAAACAACGCGCACACACAACGTAAGAACGCGCACACAAAGACACAGTCCGCGCACGAGCAGGTATGCAGTCACACCTGCCCGACCGCGCGACTTTCTCGGGCTTCCTGAGAGGTAAATCCAGAGCAGGTCCGAGGCGAGTTCGACGATCTCTCTTTCGAGCGAGAGTCGTTCCAAGCTGCCGCTCGGCCTTGTTCGTGTGGCCCGGAGGAGTGCGAGTCATGTGACCGCCAGGCGGCGCTGTTGCCGACATTCACCCGGTGATCCGGTGTCCTTAAAACTGCCGACGCCGCCGCAGGAGAAGAGTTTAAGGGAAGCGCTTATTTAAAAAAAAATGCGTGAGGAAATCAAGAAAAAGCAGGGATTCAAGAACCTGCGTTCGTCTCGCATGTGTGTAAAAAAAAACAACAAAAAAACCCTCAAGTTCACAGGACTCGCAGCGACGTGCACAACACTCGACCTGCTCAGTGATGCTCCCAGTTGCGCTGAAAGCTAATCCCCCCCCCCGCGCTTGTTGCAGCCAGCTGCCAGTTTTCACAGTGTACAATTGACGCTAAAGCCAGTGCATCATGGGAAATACCAGTGCGACAGTACCTGTGGATGTTGACCCGCGCAACAGTTCTGTGAGACACCTCATTACTCAGTGCAGATACTTAAATTCACTTCGATGCTACATAACCACGAGGGTGTGTGATTTTCTTCTTCTTCTTTTTTTTCTGAAAGGCCTGACAGATGGCCGAGGAGCCATTTTTTCTCCTCATATTCCAATATTCAGATTTGTTTGTCGCTGTAATGAACTATTCCAATATTCGCATGATGGTATATCATACTCGTGTGTGTGTGTGTGTGTGTGTGTGTGTGTGTGTGGGGGGGTGATCTTCAGCTCAGGGTTTGATGTCAGAAAAGCTGGTGTAGGTCTCGCTGCAGCTGGAGGAGGTGCTGAGGTTCCCAGAGACGCTGCCATCTTAAGGAGACAGGCGACAACACGATTGCGTTATCAATCACACAGTATATTATATACAGTATTTCTACTGTACATTATGGACAGCGGGAAACACACCTGAGCTGCTGAGAGACTGGGACGACTTGGACTCCGATATGAGGCTGAGGAGGTTCGCCGCCGCCACCCAGCCCTCCTTACTGCTGCGGAGGTTCCTCACGAACCTACAGGGAATCGCACAAACGTCACCTGAATATACACAGCAGCCCACTTGAGCGATGTTATAATTCATAATAGTTATAATTATTTCACAAATATGCAGTTCCTCGACCCTGCGAGCCGGCACTTTCACAACTTTTCAGTTTGCTTTCTTGTTTTATGTCTGATTTACCACTGCCCGTCCTCCCCCTCTCTTATCAGCTGGACCACGTCTCCGCTCTTGACGGACAGCTCCTGAGGTCCCGCCTTCTCGCAGTCTGCGACCACAGTGTACTTTCCCGGAGCCTGAAAGGTCAACCAAAGTCGAGAGGTGAAGGGAGTCGGGTGGCGACTTCGACGCAGCAAACGTTAAAGGAAGACCCCAGCGGTGAGAAGCCATGACGCCCCGGGGGTTCAAACCCACCAGCTTCTTCCCCACGTCGTCCTCGGGGTCAGAGTTCATGGGGTCCTCGCCGCTGGAGTACCCGTCGTTCTCCTCCGAGGCGTCCACGGAGAGCGACGCCTTGCTCCAGCCTGAAGGTGGGCGGGCGTGGCGGCGGGGGAGACGGGACGAAAAGGGAGACGCAGGTGAGGAGGTTTAGAGGCAGAGGAGCGAATCGGCGTCACGCACGCAGTGCCGCTCCCACTCCACGTGGCATTAAAATGCTTCCTGGGTCACGAGTCAGATGAAGTGTAGAATTCACCATCAATACCAGCTCTATACATATTGATTATGTGGGTATTTTGGATGTTGATGGTTTGTCAACATTAAGAGGTACGTGAAAGAGTAACACAGGAGCAAGCAGAATGCCACTTAGAACGAGAGTCGCAGCCGCGCGTACCGAGCGTTTAATCTCCCGTGGGAGGAGCGAAGGCCGCAAAATATGTTCTGCCCGAGTGACGAGAAGCGGAGCCGCTTCACACCCAACTCCAACCGAAACACACGCGAACGTCAGCCCCCAGCTCCTCCGACAGTCACACAGAGGATCAGGCGGAGACAGACGGATAGCCGACAAAGTGGCGCGCCGTGTCCGTTTTTCTAACCCTCTTGAGTCTCCATGCCACACAAACACTAAACCCACAGCACCCAGGAGTAGAGGAAGGGAGAGTGATTGATTTGAGGCGGAGTGGGCGCCTTGCGTTGAGACTTAAAAATCTTCCCCTCAGGTTTATCGCCAGGCTGAAAGTGAATCTCTCACTCCAGCCTGAGAAGAGACAATAAGCCTCAACACAAGGCCGCGTGACGTGAGAGTGGATATTTGGCTGCACGTTACCTCAGGTGACACTCAATCACCACAAACCACAGCAAACGCCCGCGGCGGCCGCTCCTCGGTCAGAGCGGCTCTGTACCTTGCCGCCTGCTCTGTAACAGACTAGAGGTGCTCATCCATTTGACTCTGCTCAGAGCGACATGGGCAGCCGGCTCTAGACGGGGGGGGGGGGGGGAGAGACAGCCGGCAAGTCAGTCAGCCAGTCAGCCAGTCCGACCGGGGCGAGCTGGGCGGTCGGGAGCAAAAAAAAAAAAAAATCCGGCCGGGGATCCGATTCTAAATCATTCGTACGCAGACGTGTGACACAGCATCGCCACAAATTTAAAGGCACAGGACTAAGGTGGTGATGATGATGATGATGATGATGATGATTCGGACCTGTGGATGAAGGTAAAGAATGTTGTCGTGCACATGTTGGCTGCAGCGTTGAGGGAGGAAACTGCACATTACAGAGCATCTGCATGTTTAAGAGAGTCAGATGTTTGTCAATGTGGCAAACAGTGCAAGGGCAATCTATCATGATAATATAGATTATGTACAGTAATATGATTTAATCCCGTTAAGGATTTGAAGACTCTCAGGGCCTGCAGATAGTCTGCGTGAGCATTCCTCTCCACACACACTGTCCTGGTGAATTTGAGGGTGACGGGATGAAGATCGGCGTCCTCCATCCTTCTCTACGACACGCAGGTGAAATCGACTTCGACAAAAACACGCACAACACTGGAGCACACCCTAAATGAATGATGAGGGGTGGGGTAGATGAGCGGCGGCCCTCGGGACGTCCCCCGTGCGGCGAGGGGACGGGTCGTGTACCTTTGAACCCAAACGGCGTGGGGTCACTCTTGACCAAGTGGCGTTTGGAGCCGTGTTCGGGGCTCAGGGCCGAGCCTGGCCACACGGGCAGAAAAAAAAAAAATAAATAAAAAAATAAATAGATAAAAGGGAAGAGAGGGAAGAAAAAGCGAGGAGTGAGGAGGAGGAGAACAGGCACAGAGAGGCAAGAAGAACAGCGTAGTTAAATATCTAAACCAGCGCTGGTGCATCAATAATGCGAGGGAATGATGTCAGTGACCTTCATCACGCTAAATAAAAGGGTCTGAATTTTCTTTTATCTAAAATAAAATATTTACAAATTAATTTAGAAAAGGTAAAGTCCAATTATTGAAGTTGTAGCGGCGTTTCTAGCGAGGAGGAGGAGTTACAGGCTTTGACCACAAGAGGGCAGCAGAGTCTGTCCAGAATAAAAATCATCCAGCTCTCTAACTTTCTAAAATAATGCATGTCTGCTCTCTATTTATCATAAATCTGACATTAACTGTACTGGTTGTAAGGAAAGCGCTTTAACTGAATTAAATCAGACAAAACTATCTGAACTGGAGGGAAGAAGAAGCTGTTATTGGTTCTTTGACGCTATAAAACCGGGTCCAACTACGCTGGTCGCAGCACTTCCTGTTTGGAAGACCTGCGGCGTCGCTGACGTTACCTTTCGGGCTCTTGAGATTGCTGAAGCCCTGCAAAGTAAAGCGCTTTTTAGCCACTGAGGATCTGTCAGTGGTCGGGCTGGTCACCGGCTCGTCTGGAGGCGGATGGTTTGGAATGGGGAAATAAAGAGGTGCGGAGACAGAGAGAGAGGGGGGCCGTGAGGATGAAGGTGACGAGGGAAAGAGAAGCCCGCGTTAGAGAGCGTTTGCGCTGAGGCGTTCCAACAGCGGCGTGGATAACCACACACTTTCTGTCTGCTTGTGTCCCGAGGGCGCGGCGTTAATGAAAAACATCCACCTTTGTGCTTCGGCGAGGAGGAGGAGGAGTTGGCGTCGGTGGCCGGGCTGGGCTCTGCCTTCTTTTCATCCTGCTTCTTCTGGTTCTTCTGGCCGTTGCTACGGAAGGGACTGGAAGACGACAGGAAGAAGAAAAAGAAGAGAAACGTTGCAACAAATAAAGGCTCAGGTGTGTGTGTGTGTGTGTGTGTGTGTGTGTGTTTTTGGTCCATATCTGCACCGACCTGAGCGAGATGGAGGAGGCGTTGCCGGTGCCGGTGGGACTCGGGAAAACAGAGTCCGAGCTCTTCTGCTGACTGGCATCTAAAGCGGTTTAAATAAAGTTTCAAAACAGAAGTGCTGAAAAAAAGAGAAGATGTGCAAATGAGAGGACTCGGCGTGTTTACCTCTACAGGCTTTGAGCTGCTGGGTCAGAACTTTGCGGATCTCGTTCACCCACGCCGTTTTAATCTCTGCCGTCGGAGCCTGGAAGAGGCGAACGATGACAGTTTACGCGAAAGAGCGCGCTGGGCGTCTCGTCTGGCGATCAAAACGGGCTCGCCGACCTCACCTGGACTATAAAAACCTCTTCTCTGGAGTTGCACCATATCTCAAACTTCTTGTTGTCTCCTTTCGCGTTCTCCGTTATTCCCACCGCACTCATCTGTGAGAGGAAACAAGGTAAGCGCGTGGCGCCGCCGCCGCTTTCGTACGCACACCGGCTCCTTCAAAAATCGCCGCGAGCTTACGCTGAGCGAGTGCTTGAAGCTGTACGACGGGGCTTTCTCGTAGCCCTCCCCGTTCTCCTCCCTCCTCTTGCAGAAGAGCAGGGCCTTCTCGTGCAGGAACAGGTGCCGCTGCATGGGCTTGAACCGGGCCAGGTCCTTGACCTTGGCGTGGCCCTTTTTGTGCTCCGTCCACACGCTGAAGGAGCCTTGCATCAGCAGGCGGCCGAGCTCCGACAGGTTCCCCTGAAAGGAAGGACGGAATGAAAACTTTGTCCTGCAGCAGAGACGCGTTCATGCTCATACCGCAAGTGAACGTCTGGTAGTTTTCGGGTCCAATTTACGCGCATCGGCGCGACTTCTCTGACCTCGTATCCCGTGATGGCAATGAGGTGCATGGAGTCGTTGACAGCCTTCAGGATCCCCAGGATGGAGGAGAGAGCTTCCTGCAGGTCGTCGCAGCCGTCGCAGCCTTTGCTGTACTTCAGCAGCTCCTGCGGACGCAAAGCGGGAGGGGTACAGGGGTACAGTCATCGCCGCCGTACATGCTTCACACGCGCACACGGGTGCGGAGCTCACCTTGAGCAGCAGCTGGTACTTGGTGATTCTCTGGACGGGTTTCAGGAGGTAGGAGTCCAGACCAAGTTTATGTTCCAGCTTCTTCTGGCACTCCTGACGCAAAAACACGCACAAACCGAGTTAAGACGGCCGGTGTTCACCGTTTCCCGCGAGCCGCGCAGGAGGGCGAAGGCGGAGGCGGCCGACCTGGAAGAAGGCACAGTCGGAGCACTGTCTCCACAAGCTCTCGGAGCGCGGTTTGTTCTGGCAGTAAGCTTCGTAGATCTGCAGGTCCTTCATCTGCGCGCGGAGAACACACAGCGGCCGTTAACAAGCTCGACGTAATAACTCCGGAGCAGAATGTGGAAACGGAGGAAGAGCTCACCCGTTCTAAAAAGCAGCGGCCCACCAGTTCTGGGCAGTCCGTGTACGCTTCCAGTTCCTTTAGAAACGTCCTGGAGGCAAAACGACACACCGCAAACGCTGAGACCACGAAATCGAGGTATGCGTACGAATTTGAGGACGAGCAGACCTCTTGTGAAACTGGTAGATTTCAGACATGTTGCCGAACAGGACGTCCTTCTTGTTGAGCAGGGTGCCGGGGATGAGGTGAGCCATGGCGGGGTTGTCCATCTCTGCCGCGTAGCCCTGGCGCGCAACGTTACGAAGAGTGAGTCGAGAGGCGGGGCCCGTCCGCGGCCCGCCGCTCGGCCCGCCGCACTCACCTCCAGCACGCACAGCAGCTCCTCCACGTACGCCCTCTCCGTCTCCAGCAGCTCGTTCATCACGTGTCTGGGCAGACGCCACATGCAAAGTAAACTTCCAGGTTCCAGGCAAACATAACCATCAACCATTATTTACTGATGTCTGGCTCCCAGAGTGACCTCTGACCCCTTACCGCCGGAGCACTGCCAGGTTTTCTTCTTCTTCTGAAAGAGAGGCATGTCTGGTGCCGCCATTATGGACGGGAGACTCCACCTGGAAACACATATTCATCGTTATTATTACAGAATGAAACATTATGAGCAAACGATTGAAACTGAATAAATTTGATCGTGCATTTACCTTCTTGCAGATGGTATTATCGGCGGAGTATCTCCTCTCTTTTCTCTGTTGATCTGAAGGACAAAGAGAGATTTTTTTTTATCCCCTCTCATCACTAACCGGGCGATTGAAGTCTTCACCCATCAAGCCAGGCTTACTGGGAGACGACTGCGGAGACTTCACTTCCGGTCTCGGGGCTACCGGCTGGACCGGCCTGGTCTGCTTGGCGGCGAGTTTCTTCAGGCTGACACGTCTCTTCTCGAACATCTCCTGGACGGAGCTCTGCTTCTGGAACACTCTCTCGACCTGGTCCTGATGTTTGATCGGCGCGCAAGCGAGAGGGTTAAAAAAAAAAAAAAAAAAAACGAGCACTTTGTCACAACAGCGTAGACGTCTGCTGAAGCCGACTGACCCTGAGCTGAGCGGTGAGCACCGCCTCGTACTGGCAGCAGATGGCGCTGCGGTCGGCGAGCGTGTGCAGCGGCGCCGTGTCGAGGTATCGCTCCAGCTCTTGCAGCGCTGCTTCAGCGCCGTCCTGAGACTGGCAGCGGTCGACCGGCTGGCTGGCCAACAGGAAGATCCCCCCCTCGCACCACTGTGATGCCTGGGGCAGAAGGTTGGATGGATGAAGCGATGGAGAATAACGCCAGCGGATGTTTCCGGGAAAGCGGGAGGCATGGCGCGCGCCTACCTTCTCCAGGGCGTGGTGGAGCTCCATCGCCCTGAGCAGGAAGTTCTTCTTGGTCCTCAGCGTGGCGCTGATCTCCTCGCACGCTCCTCTAAGCTCGCTGCACTTGGGCCTGATGGAGTCCTCGGCGTAGTGCGAGTTGTCGATCAGACTGTCCCCGTCTCGGGCCAGGGACAGCGCACGGTCTAGCGCATCCTGTTGAGACGCAGGAGAATGACATAGAGGCTTGGCAGCGGTGGGAGCTTCGTCGATGGGTTTTAAATCCACACGTGCATGCACGGGCCATATCTCCCTCTCCTTCCATCTTCCTGTCTCTCATTTATGTCTATTTATATCTCAGTGACAGGACAGGGCGGGATGTGACACCGAATGACTCATTGGCCATTTGGATGCAAGGCTGCGTCAAAGGTGAAAGTGTCCAGCGTGTGTAATGTGTGTGTGTGTCTTACACAGGCTCTGTCCTCGTGGCCGCCGAGCTCTCGCAGGACGTGCTCGGCGTGGGCGGGGCTTACGCTGACCTCAGAGAAACCCGACAGCCTCTCTGACATCACATCGAGCTGGGCACGCACCTAAAAAACAAGCAAACACGCACACACATGATTTCAAGCCGCACGGAAACGAGGCTGCAGGCGGACAAACCGCCCAGGACTGCGTTTCCCGTGAGCTCACTTCACGGAAGTGCTGTTCGAAACGGCGCAGCTGCAAACACTGCTCCAGCTTCGTGCGGTGGCGCTCCCAGAAGTCATCGAACGCCGCCTCTGTCTCGTCCAGCTGACCCAGGAGCCTGAGGGAAGGGGGGGGGAAAGAGGGGAGAACTCACTCATGCGTTCAGGGACCTCCCCCTCATCGCTTTGTGCTCATCCCTTCCTCTACCTCTGCACGGTGGCCAAGTTCTCCAGTTCATCGTGGGTCATGCTGTATTCAGGGTCTGTCTGCAGAGGCTCGTTGATGCAGTCCAACAGGCGTCCCCCTTGAGACAGCGCCACCTGCAGGTCCTCCTGGAAACGGAAACAAATCATTTTTATGGAAGCTCTCAGGGCGACACTCGTCCGGAGAAGACGGAGGGAAAGAGGAGAGGGAAAGCGTCCGCTGACCTTCATTTTATCCTTCTTCAGAGCGTGCGCGTGCAGCAGGTGGGTGGTGGCCTCGGCGTCGTTGGGCAGCTCGGTCTCCGCGAGCTCGGTGCCGAACGCCTGCAGCGTCTGGGCCGTGGTCTTCACCATGAGGGCGAAGGCCTCGATCGCCTGGCGGAGGAGAGGGGCGCGTCAGAGGAGGGGCTTTTTATAATGGCGTGCGCAAGTTCGCCCGTACGTACGGTGCGGTGTGAGATCCAGCTCTCGTGGCAGTATTCCTGCGTGCCGCCCAGCTCTGTGGTCAGTTGTCCCGGGTCGATGTAGGCGTGGAGCTCAGTCACCGAACTCAGCATCACCACCTGATAAAAACACACACAGTCAATTACATTAGCGCATTCTATTAAGTGAGTGATACCCAAAGTGCATGCAATACTACAGTGAGTTACAGTGACCTAAATAATGCAGGCAGCTTGGCAGTAAAAAAGGCATGCATCATGTTTTGCGAAGGAGTCCCACCTTCATCTTGAACTCATCCTTGTTGAACTTGAACAGGAAGTCCGACAGAGTCCGCTGGAACAAAGTAGTGGGACGCAACACCAGAACCAAGTGCAAGTTCCCCGGAAACGAGCCCTGCGGGAGGGGAAAGCAGCGACGCGTCATCGCGGGCGGGAACCGGTGCTTGGAACTGCAGTTCGCAGGCCGACACGGGGGACTGACACAAATATGGCTTTTCACATACAGTAAGGTTTGGGGATGTAACGATCGTCTCGGTTAAACACAGACTGTGCCGCCGTCCCTCTGCTGCAGTCCCGAGCCGAGCAGGAAGAGCTTTTTCAAGGATTTAACATCCGCTAAATCGCCTTCATTTCATCGCAGTTGCCCCCTCGTTACGCGTTTCCGTCGAGAAAGGCGGCGAGAGCGAGGCGGTTTTATTAGTCCCGCGACTTTCCTCCGCGCTAACGGGGTCGAAGCGCGGAATTGCCTTTTTACGCCGCCAACAGCCCGGGGGGGCCACTCAGCCGGTTATGGCCTGCCTCTGAAAAACCCTGGGTGAATCGCTCCGCCCTGTTCGGCATCATAAATCGATCGGAGGGGTGACACGCACGCACAGACATGCAAGCGAGCTCGGAGATGTGAGGCAGGCTCGTGAAGTCCGAGCAGAGACGTGACGGCGTTTGAGGAAGGAGGAGGAAATCGGGGCAGAGATTTGCTCTGTAAATGCTTCTCTTTGTTGTCGTTTTGTTTGTTGTTGCGTTGAGGGCTCGCCGTCGCAGGCTTTGCTGCTTTTCCCTGGATTTATTTGAGCTGCGGGCCGCGCTGTTGCTGTTCGTGCAAACTGAAGAGCGCTCATTAAAAAGATGGATGCTCTGCGGAGCGCCACGGTGGCAGTCAGACGCCGAAATTCATAAGAATCGCAGAGCGCATCCCATAAAACGCACACACACACACACACACACACACACGCGCGTGCGCGCGACTCTAATTTGGTTGACGAGAAGACCTGCACTCACTCCAAGGAGTGCACACACACACACACACACACGGTGGTCATGAAATGCCTGCACGGCGTTGCCATGGAAACCGCTCTCCTTGGAAAACGCATGGAGAGGGATGGAGGCAGAGAGAGAGAGAGAGGGGAGAGCGAGCACGACGGGCGCTGTGACACGGAAAGAGACCGCGTATGTGCGTTCGAGCCCAAAATAAACGCGGAGGAGAGCAAAGAGGGCGACTTCAGCGACGACTCGCCCTCTTAATTTGTCGCACACGTTAAAACACGCGCACAAAGACGCTCTGCCTGCTGCGACACCGGCGGGATGGAAAAATTCTCATTCTGCGCGGTTCCTCTTCTTATTTTCCATCTGCAGGTGATAAACCGTAGGAAAGTGTGTAAACACGCTCTTCCCTTTATTGAGCAGCCGACACGACACCACGAGCAATAAATCTGTAATAGGAATCCATTAAATTCAATAAACCCTGAGAGGTCCTGGTTCCATTTCTCGCGCCGCATTAACATGACAATGCAGGCGCCGCTCAGCGCGTCTCCCCCGACGGGCAATTACAGACACGCACGCACATCCCCGGAAACACGCCCGGGCATCAATTCACGCACGCGCGCTCGCCGCGGATAAAAAAGCATGCATTAATAAATGATGGGGATGAGAATATCACTTCGGTGTTGACCGGGCTGATTTATATTCTTTTGGAAACGCGCTCCGGTCGCGTCCTTTAATGACATCCACATCACCCTCTCGGGAGTTGGTTAGCCACCATATTACCCCCCCCCCCGCCTCCCCCGTCTCCCGACATGCAAAGCGTCCCAGTTCTGACAAAGAGATGGGCTTTGAATCCTGACACGCGCCGCTGTCCCGTAACTGCTTCTTCCTTTTTGTTTTTTTTTTCCCCTCCCTGTTAAAAATGATTTCTGTTTTCCAGCAGCTGATGAAGCTGTGCCTGCCACCCTGCGGCAACGTTCCCGCCGTACGCTCGAAGGACTGCATATTTATGACCCCCAACCACAAAGACCAGGCCACGAACAGAGGCGAAGGTGTCCCATCACCATTTGCCCGTCATGCACGCGGGTTTGCTCGGTTAGCTCTAATTAACTGTTGCTTTTAATTCTTCGCCCATAAATTACGACAACGCCCGTTTACAGGAATTCAATTTTCCTCGGCAAACAAATGCAGAAACGTTGTTAACACATGTTCTCACGGACAGCGCAAATAAATCACAGCGCGCATCGCTCCTGAAGGCATTTCTATATTTTCTGAGCGGCAATTTGAGGCCAACTCGAGGTCAAGGTTCATTCTTGTTTTTGTTTGCCGCCGCTGCACAACGCTGTGTGCGAGACCCGACCAGACGACAAACATGGCGGTGCGGAAGCATCTGCTGTACACTAATCTCTGGCTTTACATGACAACACGGTCCACTCCTCTTTTCTCTTCTTTTTTTCCCAACAAATGGCAGCGGGCGACCTTGAACAGCCTTGAACGTATCACGGGAAGACAAAAACGACCTTCGTCCCCCGCCCCCGGTGGAAAAGCTCCGCGCCACGGGCTGACGGACAAGGCGGGCGTCCGCTGAGGAGGGCACGTGAGATAAAACCTCCCGCCACCTGCTCCTCATGCCTTCTGGTGAAGTTGTGATGCGCGCGCACACACACACACACACATACACAAAGCACTCAAAGGGCTCTGCTCTCCCTGCATGAAACGTCACATCATCGTGTTTCACCAGCAGGCAGGAAGGAAACGAGAGCGACTGACACAAATACAGCTGAAACCGAAGCGCACGCAGTACAGTTTCCGGTTTGTTTCCCCCTCGCGCTTACACGGGGCAGCCAACACCAATTACAGTAGAGTGGCTTCCCTGCGATCGGCCAGACCCGCACTCCATCGCCGTCCCTCTCAAGGACGCGGACTGGACCGCAGACCCAGAACGCTCTGCAGCGTGCAGATGTTTGCATTTGTCCGGGTCAAATTATTGCCACCGTGGGGATAGTTTCTCAGGGACGCCATAGAAAAACCATTAGGCCTCATTGTAATCAGTGTCCAATTAGCATGCATTTGCATATATCTGCATGCATTAAACATGCTAAGTGGCGCAAGCATTTTAACAGCAGATGTGGCAAGGCGTCATCCACGTGTTGGCGGAGCCGGTTAATCTGGATTCACAGGCGGAGGAGGAGGAAGACAAATCAAAAACCAAGGAGGTGACAGGAGAGAAACAGCTAATGGAACTCCTTTAAACACTTTGCCCTCACTTTGACTTTTCTCTTGTCACCTTGAAAGATGGCTGCTTTTCTTTTAGGGGGGGTTTAACACTGAAATACATCACAAAGTGTGTTGTCAGGCCGACCACGCACTCCTTTCAGATGCATCAGCTTCTTCTTTTTGACTTTTACCATTTATTAATATGAAGAGGCTCAAAGAAGGGGCGATCAGCAGCTTGAGCTCTCCTGTCTGATAGATCTCTTGCCATCTCACTGTTGTACTGCGTCTTCAATTCAGCATCTTCAAGAGGAGCTGAAGTTTTACGCTGCCCAAGAAGTGACCGGCGCATATCTCACTGCACGCGCCGTGTTCGCACGTTGTGAGGCGCCCACTCCGGCGAGATACGCTATTTTTATCTCCCATCGCGCGGAGAGAGGAAAAAAAATACGGCCGGTCTGCTTTCTATCCCGCTGAGGAATACGTACAAAACTAAAAACACGCACTCGCACGTATAATGTTGAGTTCGTACGAGCTGGCAAACACGCGTGAAGGACCAAAACATCCATTACTCTAAGTGGTGACACGCCAAATTATACACACACACACACACAGCTGACACCAGCAGCTTCACCCACATATTTAAACGTCTTAAAAGTATTAAGACGTGGAGTAATGAGCGCACACCAAAACAGCTATTTGTAAGCATCGGGGGTACGCAAACAACCTGATCCGGTGCACAACTAGGGCAGTTTCTCTCACACACACACACACACACACACACACACACACACATACACACATTAAAACAGGATCTGGGTCTTACTGCGATGCGGAGCAGGGTAGCCCTGACGGCGGCCCATCGGTCCAGTCGTCTGTCGATGACCAGGATGAAGCCCACTCCAGACGCCGCGACACTGCAGGGGAGAGGGCGCACACGCGGTTATCGCCGGGGAACACACTTCTCCGTGGACCCACAACTGTAAATCAGGGTCTACAAACTGGGCAGGTCCAGGCACAGGTACACAATGCCGAACAATACTCCAACAGACTGATGGATAAAATCGTGGCCGCTCGTGTAAAAGGCAACCCCCTCCCAAATGGCGCTACATTTCCCAGAGATCACTTGTCTTTTCAAAAGTAGTCCAGGTGCTGTGATGTCCTTTTACTTTGGATTTGATGCAGATTAATTAAAAAAAGTGTCGAATGCATCAGTTCCAGTCCAACAGAGGAGGAAGTTTCCGGTGAGGAGCCGCCAGTCACCATCTGTTTGGAGGAGCAAATGTAAAAGCTTCCATTGAGTGTAATCAGGTTGGGCCACTCCACCTGTCACATGATCCCACATATAAACATATTTATAAATATCATGATCTGATCCTGACATGAAATTAAAAAAAACAATATTAACTATTGCTGGAGAGGTAAAAGCCTCGGTGACGTGTCCGTGTGTCTTTAGTCATCATTTGTCATCAGTGATGACTACGATGGACCCTTATGATTACCATGGCAACCTTGGCCCTGCATGAATGTGTGTGTGTGTGTGTGTGTGTGTTTGTGTGTGCTGCGTGTGTGCATGTGAAAATCTTAACATTCATTCCACAGGCAGTGTGGCAGCTTCATTAAGCTAATGTGTGTGTGTGTGTGTGTGTGTGCGTGCGTTTCAGTGTGAATGCAGCAATGCCAGCAAAGGTCCTGCTGGACAAATTGACATGCATCCAGCTGCCTCAACACAAGAGCAACACAGATGAAAGCAGAACACACACACACACACACACACACACACACACACACACACACACACACATACAGTGGGGCCAATACTGCTGACTTGGTCCATCTGGGTGTCAGCACGAGCCAATTTTCATCACTGCACACATACATGTTAAGAAAATGAACGCTACCCGGTGAACGCTGCGACAGCAAATCCTCAATCCGTCTCCGGTGGGAAAAAAATGCATTCAAACCATTAATATTCCATCGTTGCGATCCCAGAATAATCCAGTCTTCCTCAATTTCCCTTTCCCCGTTGTTGTGAGCGTCCCTGCATCCACAATCATCTGTTTGCGGCTCGCAGACGGGGAGAGGTGACCGTTCACATCCTTAAAGAGCATCTCCCTCCTCCTCGTCCTCCTCCCTCTGCTCCTCCGCCGCCCGGCTTCCCCCTCCCTCGGCCAATTACAGCTAAGCCCCGCGTCTTGCTGTTCCCCGCAACCAGCCAATCGGAGCCCAGAGTGCGGCTCCGATTTGGCAGCAGGGTGCACATCGCTGGTGGGGAGAAAGGGAGGGGGGACTCGGAGGGAGGGAGGGAGGGAGGGGGAGGGGGTGGGATATGGAAGGTGATGAGCCGCAAAAAAAACCCTGATACAGCGAGAGGCCCGCCATGACACACACATACATATGTGTGTATACATATATAGATGAATACATCTCCATTCTTCCTCCTCAGCCTCAATTACTGTATGTGTGTGTGTGTGTGTGTAACAGGAGCAAAGCACTCAGCAGTGAGAAAGAAAGGGAGGGGAGATGAGAGGGAGGAGGGAATAAGGGAGGAGAGAGGAGGAGGGAGAAGGACAGAAAGAAGACAGGAGGCGTGGATCAGGATTTGAATTGAATGTAATTAGCAAAAGAAAGTGCACTACCTTTAAGATGAAGCCACGCCCGAGACCATTCTGTCAGGGACAGGGTTATTAGGGCAGTTTATTCTGAATTTTTATTTATTTTTTTTTATTTTATACCTATTTCTGTCTACATTTCCACCTATCTTTAAGAAGGGAATCCTTAGAGGATTTCTCAATATTTCTTTCCTTTGTTGCTATTGTCAAAATACCATTTCCTGTAATCTTTCATGCTGTAAAATCTATTTCTTTATGTCTTCTGTGGCTCTCTCCCTGTGGTGCTGTGCCGACCTCTGCTGGATGCGCCTGGTATTGCACTTCCAATTTCGGTATGGTCGCTGTCAAACCAAATTATGGTGTGGAGGGGGGACGATGTGCGTGTGACGCTAACCTGGGGACGCTGGTGAGGTAGCTGAGGACACTCTGGACCTCCTCCTCCTCCAGCTCGTCGAAAGCCGGGAATTCTGGGAAGACGATGATGGGGCTGCCGTTGGTGCCGCGGCCCCCTGGGGACACAGAGGTCAGGGAGGGGATGGCAGAAAGGTCAAGAGGGACATCCAGAAAGTGTCCACGCTGATGTTGTTAAGGACATGACAAATGCTGACTCTGGGTCAGCTGAAACAGTTGATTGATGGTCAAGCAAGTGAAACACACACACACACACACACTGGTCCTTCTCTGTCTTTCCCTGGGGCATCAAGTTGCAAAGCGGATCGTCACGGTGATAAATTATTCACGTGTCGTGACTGTGGCGGCATTATCGTCATGGTAACCCGACACAAGTTTGTTTCGTGTTGCTCCGTGTGCGCACGCACGTGCTTGTGTGTGTGTTTGTGCGCGTGTCCCATCCGGGTCGGCCTGTCATCAGCATCAGAGAGTGATTCTGCAGAAGCTCTCCCTTTTTTCCCGCTGTTCTCATTCGTCATTTAGGATTTTCTGCGGGGCAGGCACTACGTGATGTGCGGTGCATGCGCGCCAGGTTGTGGCCCGGTCCCAGCTGCAGCCACCTATTTTAGTGTGCTGGCCGTGACAAATTATATGTAATAGAGACGGCTTGAGTACAAGACATATACCGAGGTTGGAATAGGTAGAAGGAGCGCTTTAAAGTCTGTGGACTGGACACAGGCGGAACTAATATCTGGAATGCATGTTCTTTAAGTCTTGATTGCAATTTTGTCAAGAAAAAAAAAAAAAAATTTATGCACTGCACCAACCTGGCAGGATGGCAAACTGTTTCTGCAGTTCGGAGCCAATTTCCGCTGCACACAGGGGGCCGTCCTCCCTCTGCAGGATGTCATCTGGAGAGAGAGGGGGATATTTGTCAGCGAACAATTTAAATTACAGTCTGTGCGACAGGTCGGAGGTTGTCTGATTTGAGTTGAGACAGTAAATGACAAAGACGGAGAAGACGCACAAGAATCCATCTGTACCCCACGACTGGAGGAGGCCAGGCAGTGGAGAGAAGAGGAGGAGGAGGGGGAGAACGCGAGGCAGAGACGCCAACAGGGGGATGGAGTAAACGGCATTTGGATTTCCTCCTCTCTCCGGGGTCAAGATGGATTACGGTAATCTCGTTTCGGCCCCTGAGACATGGAGCCGCACACAGGGAGATAAGAGAGGCAGAGAGCGCTCTCACCCGTCCCGGCCCGGTCGCCGTGTGCGGCCCGCGTACGCCACACGTACGCCGAACGTCGAAGGGAGAGGCGTTAATTATCATCTCTGAAGGAGCCTTCCACCCAAACCAACCCCATATCAGCTCTCAAGGAGCCTTCTAACTCATCGAGACCAACCCCCTGAAGAAAACACCGGACAACTTGACAACTCTGTCTCAATTGTACGAAAAAAAAAAAATCTTGCGACTCCACCTCTCGCAGCTTGCTTGTGCATAACAGCACGCAAGCTTGCGGTCCAATTAAGGAGTAAGGATTGTCGGAGTTGCGTAGCTGTTGTGGCGCGGTGGTCATCCACCATCTCCATCACGAGCGTAATCTTTTGAGAGATACTGGTCACCAACATTGTGTCACCTGTGGGGCTGAGGACCCCCCCACCCCCACCCGACGGATTAGTAGCCTCGGCTCCTCAGTAATGCCACATGCAGTGCGTCAGCGTGCCATTGGCGAGACGCTGACTCGCACGGCGGCGGTCCCCGCGACTCCGATCAGCACGTGCGGGACGTGTGGGAAACTGTGAAACTTTGCGATGGAATGGGGAGCGCAGAGTGCGCGTTGCTGCGGTCGGGCAGGAATCTGTTATGCTGGAGGTTTACGACACTGACTGCCCCACACACACCCAAACCCACACACACACACTAATAGTGCCAGTAAGTCACGGGGCATGGCTCCAGATATCAGAAGATTACATTAGGTCACAGAGCCGTGACTCAGGAACCATTCTGTTCCTGTGCACGCAGACGGGAACACGGACTGAAAACGTACATGATGATCATCTGCCAGGGAATATATACAGTAGAAGCAGGCGGGGAGGGAAGACAAGGAGGGGAGAGGAGAGAAGACATATTTTTGAGCGGGACGGAGTTTAAAGACACTGCAGGTCCGCTTTAATAAACCAACAGATCACAGAGCCTGAAGCCTGTAATTTAACAACAAAAAAAAAGCATCTCTGCTATAATTAGCTCCTATTACACCACAAACCACAGAGGAGGAGCCACAACGAATTACAGGAGGCGCTTTGAAAGTCGGTCCTGACTTTATTGTGCGTGCGAAATGCACGGGGGAAGACGGCGCGTGAGCAAGTGTGCCGTCATGTGTCGCGGCGTTTGTGCGGGTGCACCAGCTGCCGGTTCACTGTGTCAGCTGGTGAGCTTTGTCTGGAGCCCGGCCCGACATGCGCGGCGCTGCCTGATGCTACTGTATCTGTGTGTGTGTGTGTGTGTGTGTGTCGGTTTGACCTCCACGACCCAACCACCCTGGTCCTGGCAAACAGCAGCAGGCCAAGTTAGCAGACTGCAGACATCGCCCTCTCTCTCTTCCCCGTTTTCCCGATTCACGTCCAGTTTATGGGAGCTTTTAAAGTTTCCTTTTCCTCACAGGCGGCCTCGTCGTTAATCTCATTTACTTTGTTATTTTTCCCCACACCCCTGATGCCTTCCGGACTTTTCCCAGAGAGAAGAACACGCAGCATTCGGCTGTGGGTTTTAAACACGGGAGCTGCGATTGGATCTGCGAGCGGCGGTGTGAGCGAAACTTGTTTTGTTTTTTTCTTTTCCAGACGGGAAAATGACAGGGTGCGTTTGAATAACAGCTGTTTTTATCGCCATCGGTCGGACGGAAGGAGCAGGTTGGCACTGCACGAGGGCTCCGCGTCTGATACAATATCCTGAACGGAAAGAGGAATGATTATTTGCTGCTGTGTATGGTTGACACCGGTTTGCGCGAGGTAAAAAAACAAAACAAAACACAACAACGGCTCCATGGAGTTGAAAGTGCACAGCGCTCGGGTGAATGGTGCAGACACATCAGACATTCAGGCGTCGGGCTGCTTTTCACTGCTGCTGAAAACTCTTTAAAAAAAAACAACAAAAACCTCCCTCGCTTTGTCCTCCGTGGGTTGAATGAAATTAAACTATCGCGGCGAGGCTGCAAGTGAACCCCTTTACCCACCACACACACACACACACACACACACACACACAGTGGAAGTGGGGCAATGCAGAAAAACACAAATAGTGATTACGGGGGGGCCGGGAAAGAATGTCCCCTCCTCCTCCTTGTACCCTCCCCCCTGAGCCCTGACATCTCTTCCTCAGTTCATTCATCTTTTTTTCCAGGGGCTTAGCTGAGGGGGCAAAAACAACACGTAACCCAACAATCTCCCTTCTTAAACTAAATATCAGACGGGCCGACTCTCATAACGTTCGGCGCCCGAGAGCCCGTTTGCACATGAGAGAGAAAGAGGGAGAATAAGCCCTGGATTTAGGGAGGTGAAAAGATCGGGGAGAGGAGGAGGGCAGAGGGGGGGGAACAAGGCGGTCGGAAAAAAAAAAAAAAGAGCATGGAGGTGCTCTTGTCTCAATGCGATGAAACAGAGGACAGGGTTTCTTTACACATGCCTACATATTTAATGTGTTGGCCGGGTGCTAGTTGATACCATGGATGTGTGTTTCTCTGTGGCGGAGGGGGCGGTCAAGAGGAGGAAATGCCGTCAGACAAAATATACTGAGTGTGTTAAAAAAAGTCTTTTCCATTTTCTTTCATTCCAATTATGAGTCAGCAATCAGTTGCTGAGTTCCTTTTTGAAAGCAATCTGATCGAATCCATTGATCTTCTGCTGAACGATGATAAGCCGCAGTATTGGCCTTTCATCAGCCTGTCTGAACCCTGTGCAAATACCAGCCCCGGTGTGAGTGATGATTACAGTGACTGCGTGTGTGCGTGCGGATTTGATTTAAGTGATCTGTGAAATATTCAATTTGTCAAATGCTCCGGTCCACGACGTTAGCGAGGGGTGACAGAGAGGAAACAGCTCAGTGAAGCTAATTAAGTCTCATAAAAAGGTATAGTCCATAGCGCCCCCCACCCCAAGCCATGTTCAGACAGGTTTTAAGTGCTAAACACACACTATCAGTTCAAAGCCGACAGCTGTCTACTCTCTGCAGGTTAATGGCCTCCAGCTCCGGTCGGCCGGTCAAAGTTCAAAGCTGCAGGAAGCTTGAGAGTCGTTCGCCGATGGAGGCGCATGTAGACTCACACGAGACCCTGGCTGAGGACTGAGCAAACGAGAGAAAAAAAAAAAAAAATTAAGCAACCAACATGCAGAAGTGACCTCGCACAAACAGAAAATAAATCCTGATCAGGCTGATCAGGATGAGGAGACATTTATAATAATAGCACCTCGTCGCTGAGACGGGTGCCCGGCGCCCGGGCGTCACAGAGACCTCCAGCTCTTCGTCTGCTGCTCTGGTATGCACCAACTGGGGTGGGACCGACTTGGAACGCAGACTTGAAGGGACATGGATGGAGAGATGAGCTGTGTTTTCGTGGGGTCGTGGGTGGGGGGGTGTTACTTAAGGGTTAAAAGTCGCTGTGCTGGTATCGAATGCCAGCAGAGAGGTGGGCAGTTGCACCCGTGTGCGTGTTTGCATGTAGGAAAGCAAGGATTTACCAGCCGCTCTGCAGCTGTGTGTGTGTGTGTGTGTGTGTGTGTGTGTGTGTGTGTATGTGTGCGCGCACGCACTTTTGTGAGGGAATCCAAGCTCTGTTATCTGGCATTATAGTCAGGGTTTACCAAAGTCCCATCTGTCCCTGCTGTGGGACAGTTAAAACACACACACACTGGGGGGGACAAGGGCTGGCTGGCGCACACACTCCATGCCAAACAACAACTGGGTCACACGGCCAACGGTGGCCTGGAATGTGTGTGTGTGTGTGTGTGTGTGTGTGTGTGTGTGTGGTGCCCATCCCCAAACATAAAGCTTGAATTAGTGTGGCTCAGGAAAGGCACCCAGACAAACACTGACAACAAACTATCACTGATGTCGCAAGAATCGAAGCTCGTCCGTCCACAGTCAGGTGACACCCAGGGGTCAGAGGATGTTCCAGATCAATACCACTTTATTGACACTGAATTTCCCAATCAGACCCTTAAAAATAAAAATCATTATTTCTGTTGCAATTAAGTTTTATTGTGCGTAGAAAAAGCCAAGACGCTGATGTAAAAGTGACGCGCTTCGCCTCTGAACAACGGCTCCGGGCCCCGATCCGCTGAATAGATGCTCGCAGCATCATCATCATCATCACCTCGGCGGAACAACACACTACTGTGCCTCTGTCCGCAGTCTGCCCTGCCATCACGACACACACACACACACACACAGACACGCAGGCCGGGTCCAAACGTGCTGACGGCTGCTGTGACCTCTTTGCACCCAGTAGGTCACCAACGTTGCAGTGAACCTCCACCTTCAACTGTGTATGTGTGTGTGTGTGTGCAGCAGACCCACTTCCTTGTAGGAATTTATGAATCAAGTAACTCAAATGCGAACTCACTGAACTACAAAAGCACGTCCTAACAATCTTGCGGGTTTACATCTAGGTCCTCCTCCCTTCTTCTCTCGCAAAAGAAAATACAGGCGGTAAAAACCAGGCCCCCCCTTCGCCTTCTTTTTTTTTTTAGCTGCCGTTGGCCGCAACAACCAGTCAGCCACACAGAACAAAGGACATGAAAACTGAGAAAGACAGAGTGCAGGGAGAGAAAAAGGGGGAAATGACAGAGAGCGGCAGAGAGGGAGGCAGCCAATCAGTGAAGAATCCAGGAGGACTGTGTTTTTACTTGCCCTCAAAGAAACTTGCAGCCGTAGGAAAAAAAAACGGACTGTTTTTACGCGCTGACATCATGCACTGGAGGCAAGTCTGGGGCTCCTTCATGTGCAATCTGAGCCCAGTCCGTTGGTAACGGCTGTGACCGCGCTGGAGTTTAGCGGGTCGAAATCAAAAGGTCAGCGATCCTCGGCAGAGCGCGCTGCCTCCTTTTCAAAGCCGACTGGGTCATGCTGTGAAGAGAGGCCCGGATTGTCGCGGGGGGGGTATAGATATAAAGTCAACTCGTGTTTTATTTTGACACAGGACGGCAGGTTGGCACAATGCACACAATGTGCGAGGTGGTCAAACGGGAAGTGCGTCGTCACAAAAGGGATTTTAATCCTCTGAGCTCGGCAGCGTGTTGAGATGTGCCTGTAACGGAGCCGCACATCGGCCTGACAAACATGCTGCTTTTTTAAAAATCAATAAGTTTGATTTGTTGTATTTTGTCGTTGTGTCGCCGCTCCCCTCCCTCAGGGAGGAATCATTCAAGATTAATCCAGCCGTTTAATCCGATTTAGCTCGATATTGAGTTTATTGATTATGTTCTCTCGCTTCCTTGTTGCGTTGATGCTCCCCAGCGCTTATTCTCTAATCACCAGCTATTTGTTGTGATTGGCTCCTGGGGAGCCGATGGGTAAATCCAACGCAATCGGGCATTTTGAAAGCAAATACGTGACGAACACGCGCTGACTCACACAGACACACACAACCCCACGTCCCAGAGTGCCTTGTGGGAGCTTAGCCGAGACTTGTCGACTTCTAATCTTAACTTGGCAAAAACA
The DNA here is from genome assembly GCA_016785225.1 of Psettodes erumei. NCBI lineage: Eukaryota > Metazoa > Chordata > Actinopteri > Pleuronectiformes > Psettodidae > Psettodes > Psettodes erumei. The sequence goes on along the minus strand of JAFBJZ010000662.1, from coordinate 82,565 downwards.
GCAACGCAGTGAAAGGTTGATACCCTGCTACTTACTATCTGTATGTGTGTGTGTGTGAAAAGGCTCATGAGCTAACGTCGGCCCATCTGCTACTCTCCCTGCACGCCAACATTAAAACAAAACACGTCGCAGTGTACACACACACACACCTGAAAACAGGCCACAGAAAGCCGCACACACACACAAACAAGAAAAAAAAAAGCACGACAAAGTCTGTGTGGATTATCATCGTCAACACTGCGGTTATTGCGCAGCAGAGCAAACACAAATAAATGAGATAAGAGCCGGCCGACGCGCACACAGGGCTGCAACTGAGAGTGGAAAAGGGGGGGAGGAGATGTTGACATTCAAAGGGTTTTGTCCTCATGTCCGTCCCAACTGTCAAGAGGAAACGCGCTGTCCTAACTTGATCAACATGCTGTGGCCGTGCGCCGCACTGTACTGTACTGTGCTGAGAGCGGACGGGGCAAACATCACCCTAACACACATCTCACTTCATCGCACAGCTGGGACACGGGGAGAAGTCCACTTTAGACTGGATTACGTAACCACGTGATGGACGGTAATGCCTCCAGCAAAAAAAACAATAAAGCATCTTTTGTGCGCTGACACAAAATCAGTGTGGATAACCAAGTCAGGTTGTGTTCACTCATAAAGTGGTTTGCACTCATTTATTAACTGCTTTTTAAAGCTCTGTGCGGAGGAGAGACACGGGGACGATGGCTTCCTCATGTTTGCGTCTTTCTGTTCAACGATATTGATCCACGGCGACACTGTTGACCTCAGCATCCTAGTGTTTACACCAAATTGAAATATAAACTCCTGTTCAGTCATTGTTACTCGTCAGCCAACGTATACGCGAAAGGCGGATGAGGGAAACGGCCATCACTCTTATTTCTCAGTGTAAACAATTTCGACCCAACACTTGCGCAGCTTCACCACCTGTTCCACCTGTGAACACACACACCTATAAGACCTATGAGAGCTGCGCAAGTTGGTGTGTGTTCCACACACGTCAGTACACCTGCAGCATTCTCACAGTTGTATCTCTCTTGATAAAACTCACACGCAGACTCAAATATGAAATCAACAGGTTTTGTTCTGCCTCACACAGACACACACACACACACACACTGTACCTGTCATCATCTTCAGCTGCAGCCACAGCCTGGTGATATCATGGCAGAGTTGAGACACTCGGTTCAGAGCCATGGTGCGCGTACATGTATGCCCCGTCTTACACATGTACACACGCATGCGCGCGCGCACGCACACGCGCACCGTTACGACGCATTCAGGCACGGCCACATATTCTGTCGGAGGACATCACGGTGGAAGCTCAGGCAGTCCCATGCCGCCCGCAGCAAGACTTCAGCCGCTTACTGAGCTGTCACTGCGCGGCGCAGCCAACATAGACGCACACACACACACACACACACACACACACACACAAACTCCCTCCCTCCCTCCCTCCTCATTTGTACCAGCCATCCAGGCGGAGTTTCAGACGGCCCGCCCCCCAGCTTCACATTTCACACCGTCCTCTCAGATTGTGAGAAACTACATGTGACAGAATATGGATGAATCTGAATAAAAACACAAACACAAACACACACACACACACACACACACACAAGGAGGGAGAAGCAGTAAAGTTCCCTTTCACAGTCTAATCGGTTTATTCACAAGGCTGAGCTCATTAACATTCTAATGGAAGTGAACTGCGACTAAACACCCCATCAATCTCAACTTATCCCTGCAGATTCTGTGAATGTTCATCCGGACACCGTTCCACCACCGCAAGAAAACGACGCTGTAACAGCGCATATCTAAAATGTACAGTGTATTTTCCCCCCACGTGCGACTGCTCATTTATGATCATAAGTCTCCAATGTGGTCCGGATAAATGTGATAAATGAGACGGCTGCATTAATGCCTGCGATCCCGTCCCTGTGGAATATGATCATCAGGATCGGGCTCTTTGTCGTTACTTTATAACGTAACGCTCAGCATCAACTGTGCGGTCTCTTTTTGGCCGGGACCCATGGGTCTCCGTTGGTACCGAGGGTCAGATTAATCACGGACTCGTCGTGCTTGCAGTGCCATTAAAAACCCATGCAAACTGTGCACATGCTGCTCATTCTGAACCTTCCGTTCCAGCTCCTTGCCAGGCTGGAGGAGTCGGATATCCCAGGCTCCCGGCCAACGTGTGAACGCATCGCGCTGGCAAGGACGGTCCATTCTGAATGAGACGAACGTAAAGTCATAATGATTTATAATACGTGTGTACTGTAAGCAGTTCCACATACAAAAAAAGTCATGTCGGTGCCAGAGGGAACAGAGTTGTTCTCCCTCTCACACTCTCTCAAACGCAAAACACACACGCAGACGTAAAGACACAATGCCAGTAAAGACAGCAGGGGGACCCAGTGTGCCACACACACACACACACACAGATGCAGGGAGGAGCCGGACCGGTGGAAATGTAGAACAGAGCCTGGGGAGGTTCGGTTCATTAAAAAAAAAGTGGGGTTTTTTTTTTTTTTTTTTACTGTTGTTGTGTTGCTTCTGTTTACACACCCGTCTCTACAACGCACACAGTGGTGGGCACGCATCTTCTCTCCTGCTGACCAGCAGAGCTCTGAGCTCGGACAGAAAAACTGAAAAGACTAAAGGATGGAGTCTCAGGTACAAACAGGTAAGAACGATAGTTAGCTTGATGGCTCTGCTTTTAAATTAGCCCGTTGCTTACAAGTAATTAAAGGGTTGAAGTGCTATGTGCTTCCTCCAAATTAAAGGGGCACTGCACCAATTAAAGTCGAGCCCGAATGATGTCACCGGGATTATTTCAGCGGGGGTTTGGAGCCTCAAGTTCATTATCAGAAAGTCTGCATTCCCATGAAGTTCTCAGGCGGGGGGGTCAAAAGAAACTGCAGAACGGCATCATGGGAACTGTAGGAGCTCGTCCTCTTCAGTGCCGCTCTGTTTTTAAAAGCAAACGGGAAGATTAAAGTCCACATTTATGAATACGACTCATCCGCAGACGTCCTCTGCTGCTGACCAGCAGCAAAGGGGATAATCCACGCTCGCATGCGAGGGAACCCCCAGCTCAAATCTGCCTCAATCTCTCAGTGGTCTATTGAATTCCCGTTTAGCCATATTTAGAGTGTCCACGTCAAGCACTCAATAATATAATGTGACATAATCACGTTCCGCCTTAGATAAATTGAGTTCTCTTCAGCTACCACCTACAGTAAATCAGCATGACGATCAGTCACAGGCAGCAAAGGGTTTTTAAGACATCAAAATCTTTTTTTAAAAAAAGGTCAAACTATAAGACTTCCAAATAAAACATATTTCCCTATCTTATCAAAATGAGATAGGGAAATCTATCGGTAATATAGAGAGGAGGCACAAGGAGATGACAAACAATGGACGTGTCAGATTAAGGCTAAATTAAAGATGAATGTCTCAGGCTCATCTGAGGTCAGATTATTGATAAATGAAGGGATTTAAAGGGACTTAAACCATCTGAATGTAAGCGTGGTGGCCCGTTTGAAAATACTCGACATACCAAAGGCTGTGTAAGAAGCAGGCCTTATGTATGTGTGTCTGTGTTTACCTCATGTCAGATTTAAATGATAGAGCACGTCGGCTGCGACACAGGAAAAGGCAGAGGGTTTTATAATTGTTCATTTCCTGCCTCCAGTGATTTATCCCCCAGAAGCTCTGGCAGCAGCCGCTCTCCCCCGCTGATGCTGGACGCAACATTTTACACACAACGGCCACGCCACCGTCGACCCTACACTTTTATGTGTAAGATATATTTATTTCGCTACACTTTGACACTTCCCTATTCACAACGAAAATCAGAATTACAACAGCTGATGGCTGCACCACAACACACTTCAAACTTCCTCCGAGCGTCTTTTAATATAAAAGTGTCACCATCGTGCAGCAGCACAAATTACATTTACTTCAAATTCAGGTCAGCTGAGTTGAAAAGAACAGAAGTGGGCAGGCGGGTGGGTGTTCGGTGCGTCGGTTAAAAATATTTAGCGATGTGTGGCGCATCTGGGTTTGTTTACATGGGATGCAGAGCAGACTTCAGAATGTGTTTATGGGATGTAAAGGAGACCTGTTCGTGCTTCTATGTGGGATGTGGTGCAGACTGCAGCCCACCCCCACCCACACTCACCCACAAACACACACACAGACACAATGTCTGTGCCGGCTAAGACGAAACACTATTGACTCCTTCCGCTCCGGGATCAAACGCTATTGGCCCGGCTGGAGCGTAAACAGGAAGCCACCCGCCGCGAAGTGACTCACAGGCTGAGACGGGAGGTAGAGGATACGCAGGCGGACAGAAAAGGTGTGAACAAGTGTCCAGCAGAGTGACCTGTCTCGGCCCCTCACAAGTGGGACACAGGAGGACATAAAATATAAAGCTGTAAGAGACGAGCATGAAAATAAACATTTTTTTAGGTGTCAAGATTATAGGGAAGGTCAATATGAAAATAATGTCTGGAGCTATGAATAGCGCCTTCAAAAGGTCAAGAGCACGTACGTTTGGGGTTACACCTGTCACCTCTGTTGTCAGAGCTTCTATAATAAGGTCTGTGGTCGGAGGCTTACATTTTTCAGCGCTTTCAAAAGTCCAGAAACAGAAACTCAGTTTTTCCCTGACAAAAGAAAAGCATGTCGAAGCGTCAGGGTCACTCGCGACTCAGATGACGACCAGGGATTTTAACCTGACCGGTCGCCACATGTCGCACAAGTCAAGAAACCAAAAGTGTGACAAGAGAGGGAGAGTGTGATATCAGGGGAAGGGCTGTCATGGGAATATCACGAGATTACCCTTGAAAGAGGAAGTTTCACCCCTGGAGGGAAGAAGAAGCCTGTCACAGGCCTCGAATGATCATCGCTCAGGAGGAAGCGACAAACAAGACTGATGTCTATCCAAAAATACTGCACTTACTGCACTTTTACAGTGTCAGTCATTTCTGGGAAAGGAAATTGGTAAGGCGCAGGAGGGAGGAAAAATTAGATCAAGAGTGAAAACAGCAGCACCTGTCTCTGTGACAAAGCATTTCTCGAACAGCCTGCGCTAAAAATACACGTATCGCCTTGAAAACGCAGACCAAAGCCTGCAGGAAGTGGACCAGAATAGACCCGAGCCATCGCTGACAGGCGCCGTCATCGTGTTCGAACCATCAAGCAAACACTGCGCGATCTGCGTGATCAGTGCTGTGTAAATACTCGGGAGTCTTTTGTTAACTCAGACGCACACACAAACGCACCTTGCCTCCTTTCTCTGTCGCACGCACGCACGCACGCACACGCAGGCTGTCGGGCAATCATGCCACCTTTTTTATTGAACCACCTTCGGCAAACAAGGATGTAGCAATGTGCTGGATTACTCGCTTCCTCCACGATTACCAGTCATGAAAATAAAGTCACTGTGTTCTCCTGCGCAACTTTATAGCCTGCGTGGCTTTAAAATCAACAGCAAAGATGAAATTAAATTTCAATACAAAGCCAAAAACACAAGCCTGTCCATGACACACTTTCCACCGCCCCTGCAAAAACTCACTATGAAGCTGCTGACAGCACAGGGTGTATCTGTAGAAGCTCTCCATCTCCTCCAGCGAGATGCAGGCAGCCCTCTCCTCTCCTCCTCCTCCTCCTCCTCCACACTCTCGCTTCCCAGCGCATTCCTTCATCCCGTCCCTCTGTCCGCCCTCCTCTTCCTCGCTCACTGTCCTCATCTCCGCAGGTAGAGAGAAGCGTTGCGCCCGCCGCATCCCGCTCGCCTCATCTGTATTCCCAAGCGCTCCCCGCCGAGCTCTCCCATGCTCGCACGCACACCTGTCAAAGTTTCTTGAGCGGTTACACCACACCTCTTTCCTCCGCCCCTCCCCTCCTGCTGGGGAAATCTGACACAAATACGCCTGCGACAAACTCCCAAACACGAGTATTTTCATGTCATACTGTGCTGTGGCGTGCAGTGGCTAAAACAGCTGAAACCTTGATGTTTAATGATTTGAAGAGGTGTAAAATCCTTGCACAATAAAACTGTGCGATCATAGTCCAGCCAGGTCCCGATAATCACAACGTTCTCAGAAATGCCTTTGAATCACTGACTACACAACCAACAACAGTTACTTATAGTCTGCATGACAATAGTTTTGTGTAGGACAGTAATCCGGGCTGCTTTAGCCGAGAACTGTAAAAACAGAGGTGGCTTCTTCTTTGTAACTTTGAATCCAGTACAAATGAATCAGCTGCATTTCGCAAGTCAGACTCCTTTACATGCAGACGGGATTATACTGTTTGGATAGAGAAGCTCAAACACAGAATCTACCTCCTCTCTAAAGTCTATAAGCCAAGATCAATCCTCTGACGTGTTTGATTTTCCGGCCCCGGGAGAGACTTGTTCAATGTCTGTGCTGCGTGACTGAATTTACAGTCCCGCTCAATGCAGTTTCTCTAAATTTAACCTTAGCCGTAACCGCAACATGACCCCGAAGCGCGACCGTGCGCCCTTCGTTTTCCGAGAAGTAGTAAACAACGTACAGTAAGACAAAACTCACCTTGTCTGTTAGTTTGGGTGCATTTATGGTTCTGCTTCCTCTCTGCTGGTCGACGGGCACAGCAAAGACAGGCACACATGATGAGCACAAACACCGCTCTGCCACTCTCTGCTTCTCTTTCTAATCAATTCCTTTGAGTTTGTGCTCGCCTGCCAAGTTGTCTGTGTGCGTCTGTCCCTCAACCGTGCGACAAGCGAATAGACCTTTCTGCAGCTGGTGGGTTGTGACATAAGTTATCAATTAGCAACAACACAAGGGCTTTTTTCATGTAATCAGTTACCAAGGCCAGGGCACTGCAGTCCAGAGGATCTGCCTTAAGGTGACAGCTTGTGTTGGTCTGCAAACTACACAAAACATACAACAAATACAAATGAAAATGCGCATTATTAATCCACAACTCTACTTGCTTGGGTTATCAGAAAGACACACGCTTGTGCAGAGGATTGGTTTTTGGGCAAAGTTATTCATCTTGTTTTGGGGGGTAAAATCAACACATTTGCACCTGAATGCACCTTAAAGTAAACCACCCAAACTGCTGCAGATACAGTGCAGCATCAGTAGGAAAGTAAACAGAGAGGTTCCTCTATTATTTTTAAATAACGAGGGGGAAACACAGAGGTGGTGGTGGGGGTGTCTCCCTGTGGAATCTCCCTGTGGTGACAGGAAATCCTGTCCTGTCATCCTGTCACATTGATTTAAACAGCAGACGCTGCGGAGGACCAAGACATACATGTCCAGCCGCGACCAGACGACACTAACCTCTTCTCCAGACCGCTCCCCTGCTCCGGCTGTGGTGCAGCAGACTGATGGACACCGACAGACCGTGGAGCAGCCGACCCAACGCCTCCCGGCGCTCTTGAATCGACTCCAACAGAGACATCGTCGCGTCAGAGCGCGCGATTCGTGCTCCGTCTGAAGAGCTTGTCGGCGGTGCCTCTCCCAAGCTGCCTGACCCCCCCCGATCGGGCCGCCGTGTGTGCGCTTGTGAACGTGTGATTGTTTATCTCGCTTCATGTCTGCTCTGTGTTTATCACAGGAAGAGAGGGTGGAGGGCGTGTTCTGACATAACCCCCCCCATATGACTCTAACTTACCAAATGCACAAACAAGATGTGTGTGCAAATTTTGGCTATTTCTTTCAAGTTGAACACATCTAAAAAAATATCTAAAAGTAAAGCAAGCATACCATTTTGTGTGGGGGGAGACATATTCAAATGTTCCCGTTCGCTCCTGCGATAAGACATGCTGCCCTATTTATATCAACAAGGTTGATGGTATAACACAATAAAGTTCAGCAGCACCACAAATTACAGCCTCCAAAAACAAACAGAAAGCTTCAATGTTGACTAAATCTTCTGGCAACTGCTTGTATATGTCAAAGTCGTCATATCAGTACAGTATGTTCTTAATTTTTCTATTCAGAAGCACCGTTATCCTGCCTGTTGACTGGGACATCTTGTAATTAAATCAGATAATGTGGGACAGGGTCACTTAAGGAAAGGATTTTCTTGGCCCCATGTAATTGATTTGACACCAAAACTTCTCAAGGTAAAAGTACAGACCAAGGCCAAAACTTGATCAGGGATTTTCAGGGGGGAACTGTAATGGTGACAGCTGTCATCGTGACAAAAACTAGTGAAGAGGGAAGTAGAGAGTTAAAGGATGTTTCATGGTGACTTAACTGGGTCTGCTCAGCTGCAGGCAGCAGCTCAGACAATAGGACGTGAATGACGATCGGACAAAACCTAAAATTTCACTGGTGCCGTCGGTAACGCTCTCCTCCCCAGCCTGATCCATTATCTTTATTTGAACTAATTTATCAGCACACAATCACACATGCATTCTCCATTTAAAACTTCAAATGTAGAAAGCAAAGGTGGTCATGCACTTTTCATTAGAATGGCATTCTTCACTATTAGATTCATTAATCGATCAAGCCGAGGAGTCACAGTCCCAAACATCAAAACCTGTGCCGCCCTTTCTTAAATGGCCTCAAAACTAATCGTCCCGAGGAGAAATTGAATTATTCCGTCTTTTTTTAGATGAAGTCAAATTCTCCAAGACGTGCTCTCTCCAAAACTGCAGAATGATTTGTACAAGTTTATACAAGGTGTATCATTTAGTACTATGATGCTCTAGTTGTACCAGTACTACTACACGACTTTGACTCAAAAAACAACAACAAGGAGCAGAGACACAGCAGAGGAATAAATGGAGTGTGCATGCAACACAATGCAGACTGTTGCCTTCAGGTTCAGCACCACCTGTCACCCCCCCAACATAATTTCAACATAATTTTCACTCTTGTTAATTTTGATACATTTCACTAAATCAAATGAAACACAATATTCACACATGTGAGAGCCCTCGCCAGTGACAATCATTCACGAGGTGGGACACAGTACAGGTAAACACCTGCTGTTGCTAAGGGGCACTAATTCCTTTTAAATTGAAATTCCTTAGACATGTTTGCATTAAATCGAGGCATAAAAAAACATTGAAAACATACACAAGACAACCCTCTGGCAGTGTGGGTGGCAGAAGGACAGATACTGCAGGGATCCCTACCGCTGATCGTTGACAGCACCTCCGTTGACTGCTCCAGGTCTTCCGGGACGGACTGCTGATTTCCCATCCTCGCTCCGGGACACCCAAAACTCAGAAGACTTTCCTCTTCACATGAAGGTCACAGCTCCTGGGAGAGCACAGGTGCTAAATGTAACTAAAGGTAACGTCGGAGCTGTGACTGAGAACAACACAGAACCACCAAAACAGTAGCTTCAGATGAAGGAACAGCAGGAACAATGAGAACCGAAAGAGACTGATGCACTGTCCATCTAATTTGGTTAGCGGTGGATAGGGAGGGAGGGGAGGAAGGAAGACACACACATGCAGACACACACAGGACAGCACTGAAGGCACTTTTGCAATTGCATAACATTGATGCCTTTGTGTGCCAGACACACACACTTCTGTCTTCACTGGTGTTAACAACATTACTGATGCTAATTTTATCTTGTCATTAAACTGTGGCCTGCAGCAATTTATCTTCGCATTTGGATGCGCACAATCATCTTAGGTCAGCCTGTTAAGTGACTGTAATGGATAACACAAACATCTCCTGCAAGTTTAGAGCCTGATGCACAAAATAGATGCTCGCAAGGGAAATAATGAGTGTCACTTGTAGCTCAGTGACTCCACTCACTGAACAGTGTCAACATCTGCTATATGATGGCACTTAAAGATTACTTTTAACCTAGTATGCCATTAAATTCACATAAAACAGATGTACATCACACACACACACACACACACACCTGATGTCTTCAAAGCCAGTTTTCCCAATTTCCCCCATCCAATTACCAGTCCCCACACAGTGGCTTCTTTCACTGCTCCAACAATAGAGCCGAGCCGCATAGCCTTGGTCATATGGACCGAGATCTTGTGACGTGGTGATATGCCAGGCTAAATAAAGAGGAACGAGGCGAGTCCCACATGCGATACAATGTGACACGTCCCAGTAGCAAAGTTCGGGGGATGTCCACAGAGCGCATGGAAATAAAAGGAATTCAACACATTTCAAGTGTTTTCCAAGGGACGCAGACAAGTGTTGTCCACGTCGCTCCACATCACTGCCTTCTGCTTATTATCCTCCTCCCCGTTTCAACTCTTTTACTTGATGTTTTACTTTATGTCTGGGGCTAGTAGCAAGTGTAAAACACCTGGAAAAAACCCAATTAACTTGTTACGTACACTTTTATCAGGAAAAAGCACCCTTGAGATAAAATATGGCCTTCCATGTTTTTGACCAAACTTAGGAAAACACCTGAGGCTCAGTGTTTCGTCACCGGGTTTTCCTCCTGTTGCCACGGTAACCACCTGCTCCTGTTCGCGAGCCTGACTAGCTGCTAGCTGCTGCCGTGGTATTTTCCCGTTGCTTCCGCTCGCTAGCATTAGCACCGCGACGCCCTGACTCGTTTGAAGGCGCTATGAGGCGACTTCCTAAGTGTTACAGTCTGTTGCCATTTTATTTTCCGTTTAACACGTACGTTACTATCTTATTAAGCGTCCTGACCGCCCGCGTGTTTCGGCCTTTTTCTCCGGTGTTCGTCAAGGCCTAATTACCCAGGGTGCTTTTCGCACAGGGCTCGCGCCTGTACCAACGATAAGGTCAAAGAGGGTTTCCTCGCGTTTTGTGGGGTATCCTCTGTCAAAACTAATTATCACACTGCACAAATGAAGCCTTTGGAATACAAAAACTGAACGTATATAGGCTAACGATCTTAGTTTAAAGTTCTATTCTGCAAATTCATTTTGCTTACTTTGTCTTCGGATGCTATGTGACCCGTGCGTGTGACACGTCCATCCCTGTCCTAAGATGGCTTCCGCCACGAATTGCGCTATGGGAAATAGAATGAAATAATGTAAATCACCAAAAAAAGCTAAATGTGTCATCAAAGTGAGATATATATGCTGCAAGGGAATTTGCATGCCAAATTGTCAGCCCAGCAACAGATGGCATATACTGTATGCTAGAAGTAGTTACGTGTTGGCTAAGGTACCGTATATATTTGTACACTACATAATCACTGCCGACTGGATTGTTGGAATGCTCCTCATGATATAACCGACTCTTGACAAGTGTGTCCTTTAAATTCCCTCTGCATAAAAATAAGGACCTGTTGTTTCCGCCAACAGAAGGGTCATGCTGCCATCTAGTGGTAGAAAAACGTAGTACAAAATGAGTTCGGAGTCCATCAAAAGGAGCAGGAACAACTATTTAGTGCAAAATATATACAGAACATAAGGATATAAAACAGCATAAATGGTTAGACATTAAACACACCTGTTTTACAGTACTTCTACAATCTACCCGTTTTGCATAAATTAACAGCGGAGGGTGATATTAAATAAAATAATTCACCACTTCCAGTCAGATGTATTGCATTTGATGCATGGATGGTTGGATTAATCAAAACACAGATTTGAACAGCTAATTTCAGTTGCTGCAAAAGACTGGATGTGCATAGTTGCACATGAAATAAACTGAAGTTACAGTGCAAAGCCAACGCACTGATGCAGTCTGCCAGGGAGCCACGAGGGGGAGCTGTTGTACCGTTCTAACTCATTGAAAAATACAACGACCTTAAAGCCTCAATAATGCTTAACCACAGGCAGTGCCTTGGTGACAGTACATTTGTTTTCATCTTTTGGCAATTTACATATTCAGGCTCACACTGGTGTAACCCCCCCATACATCACGTGGCACAATGCATGCCCCATACATACCTTGCATTCACTCCTCGGCTACTGACAGCCATATTGCACATCTCCACAGTTAGCTGCGTCAAGTTGACGATATAAACTGAAGAACAAAAGGAAGTGAGGCATTTTTCTTTCAAAAAGAAAACACAACCACAATTTCATATAATATTCAATATATTTAGAAAGATTAGAAAGACAGAATGAAAGTATGACTCCACATAGTTTGTTATCAAAAAACATTAAAGGCGATTTAGGGAGGACTACATTTTCAGTTGTATGTTTTTACTTTCTTTATAATTATACTTGTTACTGTTGTTGTCAAATAGCAAACTTTAGATAACAAAACATGACATTTCTCCCCCGGCGGGTTCGCAGATCTTTTATTTTGTAAAGTTAAGGCCGGAAGTCGTTGTATTTTATTCCGGCTGGCTCGACGGCGGCACCTCAAATCGCCTTATGGTTGTTTAGACTTCAGCGGTTTTTCCTATGTCTGTAGGAATTCGTTTCGTCCAGAGCACGAAGAGATAACAAGCGACATAAGTTTTTTTTTTTTTAACGCGGATATTTTTGTCACATCTGAAGATACTAGGCTTTCACGTCAACTATAAGACATACTTCGTCCCCCCGGTGAGTTGCCTCTCCTAAAAAAAAAAAGATGAGCTTCTTTACAAGTTTGATGCAATAGCGGATATCATCGCGTTTAACCATTTTCTTTTATTTTATACGACTGGATATAAATGCTGACTCTTCCGAAGAATTCATAGTCTTCAAGTCACATATTTTTTGGTTTTCGGCAATTTCTTTTGAGTTCCAAAACGCGGCGGATGAACGACGGGCATGTTAAAATGTGCTGTGAAACTTCACACGTACTAGCTTGGCGAGCCGCGGCTAAGTTTGTCCCGTTACATAGACTACACCCACTATCTTGAAAATGTCACAGCCGCCCTGACTTTATAACGAGTACTGCGGAAAGAGGAGCCGAGTAACGACGCTCGACGTTTATACCGAGCGAAACTCGGTGACTAAAGAGACAGCCAGAAGGAACTGGCGTCCCTCGGTCTCTTTTCGTCGCGTCTTTGCTAACGCGTCGCTCGGAAGGGGACAGTTACTCGCTGCCGTCTCGCGAACCTCTTGTTGAAATTGCGACGTAACGGAAGCCAGCCGTCGGCGGGTAACCGGTGAGGCGAATTGCTCGCGGGCTGCGAGAGGGCACGTCTACGTCCCGGAGCGCCAGCGCTTTAACGTCCACCAAAAAAAAAAAAAAATAAAAATATATATATTATTTAGGTATTCGGCGGGACACAAAACTTTATTTCTCTTTTGCTGAATAAAATTGAATAAAGTCATTTTGAATCGTTTTGTTTTAGGTCCCGGACGTAAAAAAACAACCCCAAAACATTAAAACAAAAGTGATTTGCCATTTGCTTTAGTTTTAAATATAGTCGGTCTGATGAATACAGTCGCCAGGTGGCTACTGTACAAGAGCAGAACTGCATACCACATTTCATAGCTATATCAGAGTTGCCAAGAACTCCGGAATGCTTTTTGTCGTACATCTGAACAGGGCAGCTGTTAGGTCCAGCAGTATTGTATAAATATATCTATACACGTGTATGTGTATGTATATGTAATTAACACTGGGATCCCCGGTGACAGAAAGCCTCCCCTCTGCACACAGTGTTATGGAGCGTTATTGCTCTGCCATTTGCTCGCAGAACAATTGTATGCATGCGTGCAGTTTGTTACAGGGGGTGTGGCAGGAAATAGAAAATATAGAGATGTAATTTTCTTTTAGTTTTCCCGCTTCCTGCGGCTGGGCCAACCTCGCCGTGTTCTCACAAAAACCTGAAGTTCAAACGTGGAGTCGTCTTTGTCAGGCCGATCTCTTATTTTGATAAAGTGATGGCGATTACAGAACCCCATGAGTCACTGCATTATGCACCGACTTGTCTTTCAGTTTTGCCCTCCACAGTAATTATGTGTTAAGTACCCCCCCCCCTCCATACACCCTTGCAATAGTTACCACATGTACACATTGAATGTGAAAACACCTCCCTGTGCCTCTGGCTGTTTGTGTGACTTTCAGTCATTAAAAGATTTGGGAATTGTATTCATTTCATTTTCGTTTTTTCCCCCCCTCTTTTGTTTTTGCATTATGCTGAACCGAAGGCTTAACTCACAGACCCCGGTATTAAAAAAAGAATCGTGTGGTTTCGCCTGAGAAGGTTGTTGGTTAGAGGAAATGCTAAAAGCGCGGGCGAATAGCGTTGCACTTTGCTGCTGCTCATGTTGTTTCAGTCGTGTGCGCCTCACGGACGCTAAAATGTCTGTTTCGCTTTCAGGCCCCTGTGATACAACCGCTGTGGTCGTCCTGTGACGGATTTGTCCTCTCAGCTGTCGGGTGAAAGGAGGAGAGGAAGCGAAGATGCCGAAACCGGTAAGAAGCGGACAGCTCGATGAGAGCTGGCATCCGAATGTCGGCTGCTTTTCTCTCGCTGTGTTTTTTTTTTTGATACGCAGAAGCGCCGTGCTGAGGGGGAGCAGTCAGGAAAAAACACTTGAGTTCGCCACTTTCCTTGATAATTCATCCAGATTGCTTGGTGGAAAAAAAAAAAAGTTGTTGTGTTACTATTATAAACAGAAACTCATGTTGCTCAGGATATATGATATGAATCAGAAACATGAAAGTTGCTTGTTTGTTCCTGCCGGGCCGGCTTGTATAAACTGACTCTTTTGAGCCGCTCTCTGCAGTCGTCGCGGCGGTCTCAGCCTTTCGTTTGAGAATTGTGGGAAGTGGCAGCTTCGTCCCCGTGGCCGCTCCCACTCCTCGTACTCCTCTTCCAAGTAAACAACAGCCAGAGTGTGAAGCGTTACCGCCTGGCCCGTGGCAACACTGCTGCCATTGTCGCTGAAAGGGTGGAGAGAATGCCGAGAGTCCCGGGGATGCGAACAAGGCCGAAACAAAACCAATTCGACGCAGTCCCTCCGTGGCTGTCCCGTTCCCACCATTGCCACGCGTTTGTTTTTCATCGTATACAGACTCGGGGAGAGGTCGCACATGAGCCTGAGGATGTAGCGCAGTTGTCACTTTACGGTCAGAAACATTTAAAGTGTGACTCTAACTCCCCTCGCTGGGAGCAACAGGCTTCAGGCTTTGCCACAAATGAAGCACAGCTCCTGTTGAGCTCTTTTAGATGGTGGGTGTTTTTGTGGTGGCAGTGGTGGAGGGGGGGGGGGGCTACAGAAGAGGAACAGTCAAGCATTGATGTCATCCTCCACTTCCCCCTCTTGTCCCCTGAGTCACCAGGGCGCCGTCCCAAAAAATCAGCTCGAGGACAGCGGAGCGCTGGCTGCCCCGGCCGAAAGCGACATCCCCGTCACGGACAATAACTGGCAGAGAAAGTACAGCTTGTCGCAGCGAGGCACTGACATAATAAACGGAGGAAGCAGGAGCAGGGCCCGTCAGACACGACCCTTCTCTGGGACTGCCGCCAGACCTCGAAGCCTCTGGTATCGGCCCCTGGCGTCCCGGTGTCAGCGAGTCTTGTGCGGAGCCTTTCGCAGCCACTTAAGGCCGGTCGAAGCGGCGCGCGTGCCGGAATGGGGCTTTATTAGCGTCGCACGTTTCTGGCCGCGACGTGGCCGGCTCAAGGAGTCTTTGCGCGCTCCTGTTCCACCGGCGCGTGCGACTTCTCAGTTCAGAGGGAGGTTTGTTTTGACTGGAAGCGTCCGTAACGTACTGTTTTGCGAGAAGTTGTCCCAAGGCTGCGACTGTGCTTCTTCCGGACCGAAGCGTGCCTCCTTGGAAGTCACTAGTGGGTAACAGGTTAATGGATAATGACCATTTATTGATCACAGTTGCAGCATCACATTATACAGTTATGGATTGATTTACCCCTCATGTCCAGTGCACTCTTCGGGGGCAGGGGGCAGGGAATTATGAGGTGACAGCGCCCCGCAGGAAGAGGGCCCTCGCTGGTTTCCAAACCTGTGGCTGTTTTCCTGTTTGCTGAAGAGAGGGGCCCCGCTGTGTATATATGGGGGGGGTGGGGGTTGGAGGGTGGGTCTGTGTCGACATCCTGTATCTGTGGAAGCGCAGAAGCAAGGTGAAGAGAGAGGACAACCACCACACCAACGGCGGACTGTCAGCGAAAGAGTCGGGAGGATGAGCGTAAAGTTTTAGGAAATTACGATTGCAGTTATATGTTCTGCTCATCCCTCTCCCCATAGGTTGAATGTTTGTGTTCACAGGTCGTGGCGATTCCTCCTCCGCCCCCATCCCTCCCTCCCTCGACGGCCTGCCTCACGCTGCGGGGGGGTTAATCAGGGGGACAGACAGCTGCTCAGAGCCCAGCAGGCCAGATTAGCAGCTCTCCTGATTGAAGTGTGTGTGTGTGTGTGTCTCTCTCTTAAGGCCTCTCTCAGCAAAGCTTCTCTAAACAGCTTACAGTAACTAAACAGCTGCACATTTAACAAGGGGCCCGTCTGAGCGCAAACTCGTCTCCGCGGTTGAAATGGAGAGGAGGGTCGGGAAACATCTCCAAACAACGCTCGCGACGCCGCGGCCCAGCAGAGGCCCTCGGATCTGCTCGCCTGCATCCGGGCCTCCATCCGGCCGCGGCAAGCCAACATCCAGCGTCGTGCCAGTTTGAGGTTTTTCCTCTTTTAAGGCATGTCGGTTCACATCGCGTCTTTCTCAAGCTCCGTTTTCTGACGGGGCAGCAAACGCGCCTAAATGTGTGGGCGGCGCACATGCTTTGACCTGCAAAAAAGAATCCGACGGGCTGCGAAATGCATCTTCGTCGGGCCGAGCTCTCAAAAAAAAAAAAAAGTTTGCTCCGGGTCGGCGTGTCTGGTGCCGCCAAGACAAACGGCGTCATGTGAGGACAGGCGCGCAAGAGTCGCTCCCTCGAGACTTCTCAGTTGTCGCTGCGCGTGATTAGCAGTGTCAGTGCCTCGACATGTTGCCCCCCCCCACCCCCACCCCCACCCCCACCCGCAGGAGAGAGAGAGAGAGGATTAACTGACCGTCTGGTCCACACAGGATTCAACCTCTCTCCGCCTTGTGGGTCGACTGTGTTTTTGGCAGCGACACACACGCGCGCACGCAGCACAAAGGCTGGCTCGTTCACAGCTGATTGCTGATGGCAGGCACACACACACACACACACACACACACACAGGGGGGGAGAGACATTCATGGCCGGTCACCTGGATACCACCGGCTCCGCGCTATACTCTCCGTAACTCCTCCCGTCTCAGCCACGCTCGACACCGACACAAAGTCACTTGAATTTGTTTCCACGGCAAATCTCGGCACTTGGATCAAGTGCGACTCTGGTCGCCTGATGTTAAGGGTCATACCGAGAGTGAAAAGAGAAGGGCGGAGGGGTCGATGCTGACCACACCCCGAAATTCTGCGTCGTAGTTCCTCTCGGTTGAGCATTTTTTATCTTGTTTGTCTCGTGTTCCCACACGCCTGCCGCAGCACAATGAAATGCTCCGATTGTAGCTCCTGATAGAAACCTAATTGTTGGTTCTTGTTGGATTTTTTTTTTTTCCTCTCCACGATTGTAGGCCGCGGTTGACGGTTTGTAATTTGTTTTGCGAGTTCGCCATCGCCATTTATCTATGATGTAACAACAGCCGCAGCCTCCTCGTCGAAACTGCGCGGAAACCGCGCCGTCTTCCCAGTCGCTCCGTTTGCCGTCCGTTGCTTTTCCCGCCTCTGCAGATAACTTGCATATATCGCGGCGTGGGTTGCTCAAAATATTTATTTCGACACAGCTACCGCAGCAGATGAACTCTGAGTCTGACTGAAGGCAAAATGCGACGAGTTTATTCACTTTAGATTAAATCTTTTCCCGGGAAGCTGCTCTCATTTTCCAACCAAAATAAAGCAGGTCCGACAATATGAACGAGGGATACAATTTCGTCCCTTAATCTCATATAAACGGATCTTTGCACATTTCAGGATTAGCGTTCACGCAAGTTGTCTATGATGTGGAGAAACTGGTCGTGGCTAATTCATGAGGGGCTGACGGGGACGGATACTTTGCGGCACGAGGGAGTCGAGCGATGCGTTTCATGGATTATTCATCCCGCAGACGCACAGATGAAGGGAGACGGCGGAGAAGTGCGAAGTCTGGCGTATGATTGGACAAGGAGGAGTTGCCTCTGTGTCTTCTCTCTGGGTCCCTTTTACTTTTCCCTCCTTTTTTTTTCGCCTGGTTGGCTCATCTGCAGTAACCTCGCTGTAACTTAATCTCAAAGCGAGCACACCCCAGATCATCTCTCTTGCTTCCTCTCTCCCCCGCACGTTTTTCTTTTTTCCTGCGCTCGTGCTGAACTCTGTGCTTTTGCACTCTTGCTCCTCGCTCCCGCCTCCGCCCGCACCGGCGCGCGCTTTCGCCCTGCGCGGGCGTGCACGTCGGCGCGGCAGGAAGGATGCGAGATGCCTGGGAGGTCAGCCCCCCCCCCCGCTGTGCTCTGTGCCATCAGCTGCTGCGAGGCTAGCCCCCCCCACCCACCCTAACAGGGCGCAACCAATGACTGGCTTTTGTCCTCCGCTCCGCCCCCAGCAGAGGTCCTCGGGGAGTCAGCCGCCCACCCCCACCACCGAAAGGTGGGGCTCGCTCTCCCTGGCAGCGCGGGATGGAAAGAGAAAAGGGAGGTTCAGGAATTCACAGCGACAGAATTCGACACCGACGCACTTCCTCATTCGACGCGAATTGGGGAAGCTGCGTGCTCAGAGGGACTCGGTGTTGTTCGGTTACCAAAGTTACAAAAAAAAAAAAAAGCCCGAGCGACAAAAAACTCTCGAAAGCGGTCGGCCATGGAAAACTCGAATTGTGGCATCAACAGGAAGCCGTGTTTTTTTTTGTAACAGACTCTTACATGTTCCTCTAAGAGAAGCTCAAAAGAAAAGTAACGCTGCTGATCACAGAAGGTGAACAATCCGGAAAGTCTCGGCCCGTTGCATCGCGGCAAACAAACTGACCCCTCTGGCTTTGCTCGTCTCCCAGATCAACGTCCGCGTCACCACCATGGATGCGGAGCTGGAGTTTGCCATCCAGCCCAACACCACGGGGAAGCAGCTCTTCGACCAGGTGAGCGCGGGGGGGGCGACGTCGCGGCAAACGTCGGCTTCTTCTTTTTCCAAAAAATGTTTAAAATGACACTCGCGGGAGTTCAAATTTCCCTTCTGCTTTGCTCTCAGGTGGTGAAGACAGTGGGCCTGCGGGAGGTCTGGTTCTTTGGCCTGCAGTACGTGGACAGCAAAGGTTACTTCACCTGGCTCAAGCTCAATAAGAAGGTGACTTTTACCGTCTTCTTCCTCCTCCCATCTCTCCGCCCCCTCCTCTTCTTAACTCCTCGTCGGCATCTCCCGTCTCCTCCGCTCAGGTGACCCAGCAGGATGTGAAGAAGGAGAGCCCCCTGCAGTTTAAGTTCAGGGCCAAGTTCTTCCCCGAGGACGTCTCAGAGGAGCTCATCCAGGAGATCACCCAGAAACTGTTCTTCCTCCAGGTAACAAGTCGCTGATTTATCAGGTCTGGATTCGATTGCAAATCGCTTCCGTCTGCTACCGTCTTTCTGAACGTTAGCAGGCGCCGTTAAAACCACCGCGAAGGAAGCAGGCGCACTGACTTCTCTGCGAATTCTTTGAAAAATCAGTCTTTGCTCCTCTCCTCCCTGTCGCGCGGCCAGGTGAAGGAGGCCATCCTGAACGACGAGAACTACTGCCCCCCGGAGACGGCCGTGCTGCTGGCCTCGTACGCCGTCCAGGCCAAGTACGGAGACTACAACAAAGACGCACACAAGCCCGGCTACCTTACCCACGACAGACTGCTGCCTCAGAGGTACACGGAGCGCCGCCCTCTCAGTCTCCACAGGGCCCATTTCTCCAGACGTGGAATGCGTCTCCTTCCCCGCTGCAGTCTATGATTTCCCCCGGAGGAAACAATTCCGTGTCGATCGGCATTCCTTCAGGTGAAAGTCATAGTCATTGTGTGTGTGTGTGTGTGTGTTTTATAGGGTCCTGGAGCAACACAAGCTGACCAAGGAGCAGTGGGAGGACAGGATACAGACTTGGCACGAGGAGCACAGAGGAATGCTCAGGTGCGTGTCACGTTATCCAAGCGACAAGTGATTTGCGAGCGCACGCGGCGGACGTGTTGCATCGTGTTCGGATGAGGAAGGATGTCATCGTCTGCGCAAGTTTCCCTTTGTGTCGACCTGCCTTTAACTTGGAGTGCGTAAATGGATTGTTTAATAATCTGGCCATTTGTTTTCAAATCCAAATCAGAGTTTACGCAGATTAATTTCTGCGTACAGGGGAAACAAGAGGGTGATATAATAATACGTTTCTCTTCCTTAGAGAGGACTCGATGATGGAGTATCTGAAAATCGCCCAGGACTTGGAGATGTACGGCGTCAACTACTTTGAGATCAAGAACAAGAAGGGCACGCAGCTGTGGCTGGGCGTGGACGCCCTGGGCCTCAACATCTACGAACACGAAGACAAGTAAGCCGCACGGGCAGACGACGGGTCTGGCGTTCAGTGCGAGCGTTCCCAGGCTCGCGGCGCAGCAATCGAAACCCTGCCGGCGCGCGAGTTGCTAATTTCCACAGAACGTGAAAAATAGACGTCCAGGTTCTGCACTTCGTCGCAGCGAGCCAGGGTGGGGCCATCCCCGCTCTCGCTCACAGCGTACGACGATCGCCAGAGTCGGAGGCAGATATTTTTAGAAGTGAAAAATGAGGGCAGGGCGGAGAAAGGAAGACGGCGTCTGTCCATTGTAGGAGAGTCTTTCCTGGTCAGAGATCCCCCCCCTCCCTTTTGTGAGGGGAAAGGACAGATGTAATCACAGCTCCCGTTGCATTTCCTTTCACTGTCTCTCCGCTTCCCGTCTGTTATCTTGGGTCATCACAACTGCCATTGATTTTCCCTGGTCCAGGTGACAAGGTGGGGGGGACACGAGGAAGAGTCCTCTTCATCATTACCCTTCCTTCGCCTTCCGTTGCCCGCCGTTACTCACTTCAGATGTGAAACTGAAGAAAAAAAAAACAACCCAAGAGTCTCAGCATTTTGTCCGTCCGAAAGCGCGTTCACGCCGGCGCCATCTGCCGGCCGAACGTCGGGACGCGGGGGCAAACGCGAGGCGCTCGCCGTTGACCCCGGTCTGACCCTCCCTCTTCCCAGGTTGACGCCAAAGATCGGCTTCCCCTGGAGCGAGATCCGCAACATCTCCTTCAACGACAAGAAGTTCGTCATCAAGCCCATCGACAAGAAAGCGCCCGTGAGTCCAAAACTGACTTTCTGTTTTGTTCGTCGAGAGGACACGTCCCGCTGAAAGTTAAATTAATAAACACGGAATTCTTACCCCCATCAGGACTTTGTGTTTTACGCCCCGCGACTGCGCATCAACAAGCGGATCTTGGCGCTGTGCATGGGGAACCACGAGTTGTACATGAGGAGGAGGAAGCCCGACACCATAGAGGTGCAGCAGATGAAGGCTCAGGCCCGGGAGGAGAAGCACCACAAGCAGATGGAGAGGTACTGCAGACGTAAAACGTGCAGCTTAAGCTTCGGTCCAGGAAGTTTTTGATGATTTCCCGCTTCCTCTCCATCTCAGCGACTCGTGAAAACACTTAAATCTGCACACAAACATTTCTACTTATAAATCAGTGGAGGAGCGCGTCCACCGGAGGGCGGCGTCGCCACCTTTTACGCGCCCGTGCCTGCTCGCTTACTTTTTCGACCTTTCAGGGCGCAGCTGGAGAACGAGAAGAAGAAGCGAGAGCACGCGGAGAAAGAGAAGGAGAGGATAGAGCGCGAGAAAGAGGAGCTCATGGAGAGGCTGAGGCAGATTGAGGAGCAGACGATGAGAGCCCAGAAAGGTAGCCGCTCTTTCTTCTTCTTCTTTTGTCCGTCAAATCAGAGCACCTCTCTGCTCTTAAGCCTGGACCTGTCTGGACTTTATTCATTCACGCCGTTTCCGCAATCCGTCTCTCCGCAGAGCTCGAAGAGCAGACGCGCCGGGCGATGGAGCTGGAGCAGGAGAGGAAGAGGGCGAGGGAGGAGGCCGAGAGGCTGGAGAGAGAGAGGCAGACGGCCGAAGAGGCCAAGACGGAGCTGGTCAAACAGGCTGTGGACCAGCAGAAGAACCAGGAACAACTGGTGTGTGTGTGTGTGTGTGCGCCAGCGGCATCGGGCCGCCTGCGTTGAAGTGTAAAATTCGTAACGGCGAGATCTCCGTTTTCGACGCAGGCTGCTGAGCTGGCGGAATTCACAGCCAAGATCGCGCTCCTGGAAGACGCCAAGAGGAAGAAGGAAGACGAGGCCACGGAGTGGCAGCACAAGGTACAGCGGTCGACGCGTGTCGTGCGTTCGCCCGTCCGGTACGTGTCGCGGTCTCACCCGTCCCCCCTCCCTTGCAGGCGCTGTCCGCCCAGGAGGACCTGGAGAAGACCAAGGAGGAGCTGAAGACGGCGATGACGGTGGTGCCGGCGCCCCCGGGCGGCCACGCCGAGCACGACGAGCAGGACGAGAACCACGCGGAGGCCAGCGCCGAGCTGTCCAACGAGGGCGTCAGCCAGCTGGACCTCCGCAGCGAGGAGGCGCGCGTCACCGAGGCCCAGAAGAACGAGAGGGTCAAGCAGCAGCTGCAGGTGAGAGCGAGGGGGGCGGGATTTAAGGCAGGGTTGGGGTCATGCAAGTCAAACTGAGGCCCCTCATTGGAGGGATTCATTTATTCAGTCTTGACCTTTTCTCCATCGTCTCTTTTCCCCTCTCCTCTCCTCTCGCTTCTCTTCCTCCACTCAGACGCTGAGCTCAGAGCTGGCCGAGGCCAGAGACGAAACCAAGAAGACGCAGAACGACGTGCTGCACGCCGAGAACGTGAAGGCGGGCCGAGACAAGTACAAAACGCTGCGGCAGATCCGGCAGGGCAACACGAAGCAGCGCATCGACGAGTTCGAGTCCATGTGAGGCCAACCCCTCTCTCTCCCCCCCTCCCGGTCCCGCTCTGCGTCGGAGGGGGGAGGGAAACCCCCCCCCCGAACTTTTCCCGTCCGCCCCAGCGATTTCCCATCAAACATCTCGCCCGACTTTGCCAAAGTCCCGTCCTGCATCTCCATCCTAAAAGTTCTGAGGATCTCCCGGATGCGGAGCGGCGTGCACGCCATCGTCGAGCCACGGAGGTCCTCTGTGATTCTCAACCACGGGGGGGGGAGAAACTGTAAAACCAAAACGGAAGCCATTGGTTTTTGTTTTTTTTTTATTTTATGCAGACATGGCCATAGAAAACTACTTTTGTTGTGTTTTTTTTTTCTTTTCTTCTCGTTTTGCCTGACAACTTGCATGCAAAGATTTGGTATGTTTCCACGTCTCCACTTCAGGGCCACCCGTCCTTGTTTTTAAGTTCCCTTCCTCCACTTTTGTTTGACTCCTTTTACTGATGCTGCCCTTCTTTTTTTTTTTTTTTTTTTTTTTTTAGTTGTCTGTCAAACCCAATGAGGAGCTTTTTTGAATAAATGAGGTTACTATTGTCATTCACTGTCAAAGGGCTGCTATGTTCCATCCCGTTCTCTTAACATATGGGCTGAGCTGAAGTCACTTCCTGTTCTTCAGTCAAATCAAACTATCGTTTTATGGTTCCATTAGTGGCGTTATTTGTCATGACCCTGCAGTATTTTGAGAGTTTCATTTGAGGCTGGTGATGGAGAATCGTGCTATTTGATGCTATTTTCCAATTTGGATAAAGAAACTCCTTTTTCGTTCGTAGAATTGAAATGTACCCTCAACAGGGGAAAGAGCCGCCCAGCTTGTCGCACGGCAGGTCTTGATGATCGAATGTAGCGAAGGTAACAAAGGGAAAGGGCGACGGGGGCGGCGTGGAATCGGCCTGCGTTACGAAGATAAGCTAACCGGTTGCGGCCCGTCGATGAATGTATCCCGGTGTGGAAAGCTGAGGCCCGGCACCTCTGTGGCTGGGGAGCTTATGAAAACATCGAACCCAGGACATATCTCTACCTCAGTAATGTTAGCAGTGGTGACTGACAGTCAAACACTCAGGGTGTTTCACCCACCCACCTCCACCTTTTTCAAAAAGCCGGGACAGGCTGCTCAGTGGCTTTGGTTATGGTTTTCAGATTTTCTAAGGAGATGGTTCGTGTCCGGCGTCGCTCAATTTCTGAAAAATGAAAAATGTTTATGGTATTACTTGTTATGCTACACTTGACAGCTGGTGTTTTTTTTTTTTTTTTTTTTTTAAAATAGTATTGAGTTTTAAAATGAAAGCACTTGTTTTTGGAACAAGATGCCGAAGCCCGCCTTTTGTGTTTAACTTCACAGTGTCTGTTGTGCGCGTTGTGTTGGCCGCAGCAGATGGAAAGAACGATCCTGTGCTTCCAGCTTCTATTTTTGTATCGTGTTTAAAAAAAAAAAACAAAACCTGAACCAGCAGCATGCATCACTTTGAGTGGGCAGCTTTTTTTTGGAGGGGAAATCTCCCGATGACAGGGCCACGCCCCCTCGAAACCCCCCTCGATGACGCTATAGCGCTTCAGTTGGACCCCCCCACCCCCCACCCTCCACCCGCCTCCACCCTTCTCCACCCTTCTCATCAACAGACTGCTACTTGCCCGCGTGTCCCCTCCGACGAAGCCGGCGTCCGCGATGACGCCTGCTCTGGCACCAGCTGTCGCGTCGTTCCTCCTTATGTTCCTGTTGGTGTTCTTTAGGATAGAACGCACAGATGGAGTGCAGTCATTTCATTGGTTCACCAATAAAAAGTTCAAAATGTTAAACATGCGCCTGGACTCCTGGGATTTTGTTGTGTCGCTCGCTTGAATCAATTGAACCGATTTCTACAGCGAGGTCCAAAAATCCCCGTCGAGGAGAGTGATGTCACACATTAGGACCCCACTATATGACTAAAATTGAATAGATTCATAAAGACTTAATGGTATGTCTTTAAAAATACAATAATTGTCATAGTATATTATAAAAATGCTAAAAAAAAATCTAAATATTCAATAAATAAATAAAAAAAGGCAGTGGTATGGTTTCTCAAAAAATGTAATAAAACGCCAGAAAAATGTGCTATAGTTCATTCATATCATGGTCATCTGTCAATATTATAGGAAGATTATACAGTATTGTGACTACAGTATCAATGGACATCATGTTGTTGAGAGCAGTATTCTGTTTAATCAACAATCACAGGTATAGTTGAGTAATATTCCATCATTCTACCGGCAAAATGCAAATATAACTTGAAACAAAGGGCTTTGATTCTACTCGAGTGTAATATTGCGATATCTACGGTACAGAAGTCATTGTATTAGAACGGTTTTCATTATCACTACCTACGGCTGAGTGCACTGTCAAAGCAACGCTGGAGGAAAAAGTGGCACACATTCCAGAAACATGCTTCCTGATCTTCAAGAGTTAATGTCGAGCCTGAAGCGAGACGGCAACGCCTGCTCTGTCAAAGAAGCGTGCTCTGCTGAAATTAACGGGAACTGAAATAAAACATTCAGGAGCAGGGAAAAAAAAAATAAAGGTTAAACCGAGACTCGTGTCAACGCCGAGCATCGCGTCACAGGAATGGCAGAAGACACAGCTTTGCGCACGACTAAAAAAAAAAAAAAAAAAACACGAGGATACATGCAGAAACCAAACAAAATCAAAACATGCATAACAGTTAGCTGAACATAGTTCAGAGTATTGGATGTGTCATAAGCACAATGCCACGAAGAGGCATTACTTTGGGCCCACGCTCGGGTGCCAGGCTGACACACGGTGCCAGGAGGCCGGAGAGAAGGCGCTTCTTCAATACACACGGAGGATTCTCTCTCAACAAACAGCGTTATTGTACCGCTTTCACCTACTGGTACAATGTGACATGTTGCACGGGAAAGAAACCGGTGGGCTATATGTTAGCTGGCTTGTGATGAACTGCGTGATGAGCTCACTGTTTGGACTTTAACTCCCCGGGGGCCATTTTTGAAGCGGTCCGACGCGGCCGGCGGGCTCGACCGGGCCCCCGTGTCTTGAAACGGCCGCTGAGGCGAGGACGGGGTGATCTGCGCTCTGGCAAATGACGGGGACGAATGCGTCCGCCTTTTTTTTTTCTGGGGAATATCCTGCCATGCAGTTATGAATGATGCAAGGACATTTCACCGTTACTTTAGTAAGTGCTTAGTGACCTTAACCCAGGTGTCCTTCAATGTTTACTTGTCACGTAATAATGCACTTTGGCCAAATATTTGTTCATATTTTACACATTTAACTGTCTAATTTTCCTGAAGACCTCAGGGGGGAAATTGCTGGATTTTTTTTCTAATTCAAAATTTAACAGGTGGTTGGGGGTCTGTCCACGAAAATTCACGATTTACAGAAATAATAGTCTGGCTGCTGATAATAAAACTGGTTCTCTATTATTTCAAGCATGAGCTTTCATAGCGGTACTTCACTGCTTCCTGACTCAGGAAATAATGAGGGCGGGAGAGGCTTTACCCCGGGCCGACCACCGCGGGGGGAAGGGGGGAAAAAAACCAAAAAAAAACAATAACGGACGAATTCGCTTTGGTTCCCAACGTCGACCGAGCGATCCGACACGTATTTCTCACGCGCGATTCCCTTTGGAGGAAATAAGCCAGCTTCCCCAACCCCAAAAGCGCAGACGGAGGAGCCGCGATGCCTCGACATAGTAGGCAGGCGGCTCCTTTTCCGTTTCGCGCCCGTATCTGAAGCATTTGCCTCAAAGCTACTTCCACGAGGCTAAACGTCGGGGCTGTCGATGCTCTTCGTCATACAGCAATACATCGAGAGTGTTTGATAAATACGGATCAACGAGTCCATGTACTGGATATAACATCAGCGACTTAGTTCATGATACAATTTGTATCAAACGAGGTTTTTCTCTGTCTAGCGTGGATTCAGCCGGGATCTGCTACAGACAACCGCAGACGCTGCTCGCCAAAAGTACGGCGAGGGAGGGGGGGGTGGGGGTTTGTTAAATATATTTACAGTATGTAGGTGTTGCGTTTGCCAGTGTGGGAGGGGGGAGGGAGGGGGGGTGCTCTGTCTGTAGCAGAAACCAGAGTTGACCCAAAATAAAGGGCCAGAGAGAGAGAGAGAGATAAGAGTTAGAGAAAGATATATAGAGAGAGATGTCCCTTACTAAAACTAAGGTACACACGACAGGGTCACCCATCTCTACAGCAACAACTCTGACCGGAACACCGACGTCGTCTCCAACAAGACCACGATCTTTCGGACACGTAGTTTCACCAACATGGAAAGAATCTCACACGACGGCTGCACGACACGCACACGCACACACATGTTCATAGAGCTCGGTCCAGTAGACAAACGGTCACGTGGTAACGGAGTGGCGGAGGAGAATCCCCTCCATCCGGCGCCGCGCGCACGTATGGGAAAAAAAAAAAATCTCCACTCAGGTCTGAGACTGAGCACAGCGCACAAAACGCGTGCGCGTATTTTCCCGGAAAAAAAAAAAAAAAATCGGAACCCGGTCGCAAAGGTGGCGCGAACGTTCTCATCGGTCACAGTCGACGTGTTGAAACCAACTCGCTGGGTCGTGACCGGGCTGTAAAATATTTTTTTTTAAAAAGTGCCTTTACGTTTTCGAAGTCCTGCGTGTGTGAGACACATAATAAGCTACTGGACGAATAAATAAAGAATAAAGCAATCTCCTCAAGTCGCACTTTGTGGCAGAGTCAGAGATTTTGACTCCCTCTGTCCAGTCTGGAGTTGATTTAGTGGTCGCCGCGCAGCGACCGGAGCTCTCCTTGCAGACGATCCAAAAGCGTTCCTGTATTCCGAAGTGTCGCAGATGATGCTAACCGCTTGTGTTTTCCCATGCAGAGTGCACACTGCTCTTCAGTACCCGGCCTGGGCCTTCTCCGCCAGGATGGCAGCTGCCAGCTGCTGGGGGTCCGTGACGTGGGGGCTCCGGGCCATCACCCGGCTCACCAGCTCCGGGGGGAAGATGTTGCACAGGTTGAGGTACGCTTTCTCCCTGGCGTCCCCGTAGCGGCCGTGCGCGGGGGAGTCCGAGTGCTGCGGCATGTAGGAGGGGGGCGCTGTCAGGTGAGCGCCGTGAGGCGGGTAGGGGGAGAGGGGGGCGCCGGACGGGTGAGGCGGGTGGGGAGAGCGGGCCGGCGGCGGCGGGGGGTTCAGGTAATGCGTCGGGGACGGGTGGAGAGCCGGGTGAGAGGAGTGGTGCGGGGCGTAGCCGTCCTGTGCCCACGGAGGGGTGTGCCAGGATGACTGGCGCGCGTCCGGCAGACTCTGATAGGCAGATGGCTCGTACCTGGACGGCGGCAGCGACGGCTGTCTGTAGTAAGAGTCCCAGCTGGGCGGAGCTTTTTGCCGGTGGTGATGGTGCGTCGCGGAGAGGTGCTCGTACAGATGCGAGTCGGACACGCTCTCAGCTCGTGTGGGGGCCAGACAGCGGCCAAGAGGAGAGCCGGGGGGGTGGGGGCTGGACTGGGGCAGGGAGTGGTAATCGCCTGGGCAGCTGGAGCGCGCGGCAAGCGGCTGGTGCTGCAGATGCGGCGGCAGGGGGTAGAGGGGGCGCTTGGGCGGGGCCTCGGGCGGGGGCGGGTCGTGGGCGCAGCCCTGGCCGCGTGCCGCGCTCAGGTGGTAGCCGTGAACGGCGGGGTTGGACGCGTGGCCGTAATCCGCAGGGTGGAGGCCGCAGAGGTCGTGGCCTGGCGCAGCGTGATGGGGATACAGCCGGCTGTGGGGGTTGGCGAAGTGGAGGTTGTCCTCCAGCGAGGCGTCCGGGGGGCAGCCGGGACACGGCCTGTCGCCGTACGAGTCGCAGCTGCTGCCGCAGCTCGCGCTGCTCTCGCTGCCGCACTCGGAGCCGGCCGAGCCCATCGAGCCCAAACGCAGGTCGGCGTCGCCGGGGAAGCGACAGTCCGGGCTCCTCCTGGACGACAGGCTCAGGCCGGAGTAGGCGCGCGTCACGGAGTAGTAGCTCAGGTCCGGGGACTCGCAGTGAGGGTAAAGGTCATAGCCGGGGGCTGGTAGGAGACCATGAGGAGTGGCTGCTCTGGACTGTGGGTCCTGGGGGAGGCTGGATGGAGGTCCTCCTGGCGCCGGGGACATGGTGATACTCCCGCTGCTGCTGGAACTGCTGCTGCTGCTGCTGCTGCTGCTCTTCTGGCTGTCCGCCCTCCCTTTCGCCAGGAGCTTTTCCTCGGCGTCGCTGTACGACAGAGCTCGGATACTGGGGTCCGACTGCCTTTTGGGGGCGCCTTTTTTCGGCTCCATGCTGCCCGCCGGCACGCTGTGGCTCTTCACCAGCCCGGCGTCCCCCTGGTTCTTTGCGGCGACGCAGGTCTTGGCGCTGGCTCGCAGCTCATCGGCCACGGCGCGCTGAGGCTGAGCACCTCTTTCCGGATGGTAGTACTTGCACTTGTGGCCATAAGTGCACTTCTTTCCTAGGGGGGGAGAAGGTTTCAGTTTCATTCGCGTGTCACATGTGAAAATGTTTTCAGGTGAACATGACATATGTCTGCGAGCGTGTCTTCTCACCATATGGGCAGGGCTGCTTCTTCTGCTCGGGCACGACAGGTCTTTTCCTCAAGAAGTTGTCTAAGCTGGGGCCATAGCGGCCAAGAGGGTCATCAGGGGGCATGAATCTGAAAGATGCCGGGAAAGGATTACAGATGAGAGATTTACGACGACAGGATTAAATAAGATGTAATTCTCCATCTAAAACCAAGTAAACAATGTTAGATGTTGTGCAAACTTATGGAGATCTTGGTTGCAGATAATCAAAAATGAGTCTGTATTGATAAAACCAGTCCCACATTAATTCATCCCGACTCACTTGTCGTTGACGAAGGAGTACATGAGCAGCCGCTCGTCGATGAACTTCTTCCACTCGGGCTTCTCGTTCGCCAGGTCTCGGTAGTTGTCGTTGGAGACGATGATGCCGTCCGACTCGTAGGCCAGCTTGACGATGAAGCGGTCGTCGTAGCAGACCACGCGCCGACCTTGGACGCGCCGCGAAGGAGTGAAGACCAGGATCTTTTCTTTCTCTAAGCGCCGCAGGATTTCCTGATCTGCGGAGGAGGGCGTCGCGGTGAGGTCGGGGGGGGGGGGGCGAGCTGACGGCCGCGCGCGCGTCGTCGTGCCGAACGGCTCCTGGCACTGACCTGTTATGGGGGCGTCGGGGCGGGACTGCTCTTTCCTCCATGCCGGCACAAACACTGTGATGTCATGATGGCCGCGCTCCAGAAACCAATCCACAGCCAGCTGGATGCCTTGGCATGAAAACACTTCCTTGTTGCCGTGACTACAGGACAGAGCAAAAAGCAAAAAGGTAATCGCGGATTAATTTGGGGGGTTTAAGTGGTGTACGCAGCAAAACTGACACATATGGTATGGTATGAAGGTCGAGCTCGCTGTTCCTAATAAACTGACACATCACATAAACTGCTCACCTCATGGCGACATTACTTCCGTCCACCACAATCGGCCGCAGGTTGTCCTGGTCACACAGGGAGTCTGAAGGACAGGGCGAGTCCGACCTCTGGCCGTCCAGGAAATCAGAGCAACCGCAAGATGAAGAGGAGGAGGAGGAGGACGAGGTAGAGGCTAACGAGCCGGCCGGCTGCTCGCTGTCTGACTTGGTGCCCAGTTTGACCAGCTCTCCCAGTATATCGTTGATGAGGGTGTCGGGGCCCAGCTTGGACAGCACCAGTCGCACCGTCTCCTCGGAGTAGCCCAGCTTCAGCGCGAACTCCAGCTTGGCCTGGTACTCCTTCCCACCGTCCTGGCATGCTGGCTCCGACTCGGACGGAGGTTCTGGTGGGGTCTTGCATGGGGAGCTGGGCGGGGCCTGGGCAGCAGGATCGCGTTCAAGCTCTGATGGGAGTTCAGGCGGGGGCTCAGGAGGCCCCTCGGTGCCCAAGTCCACACACTGGGTACGACAAAGCGGCTGGTGAGTGTTCTTGCTGTGGGTCGGCCCTCCCTCTCCGCCATCCGCGGCGGGGCCTGCAGCCCGGGCGGAGCCGGGAGACGCGGGCGCCGGCCTGTGCTCGGCGTCAGGTCCGGCATTTTCCTCTGCCGGCGGAGGGGAATTGGCGGTGCTGCTGTTACCGGAGCGCTCCGCCTGCTCCTCCATAGCAGGGGGCCCGTCCGCGCCGCCAGCCTGCCGGACAGCCCCCGCTACGTGGAGATACTCCAAATCCGGCCCCAGGTCGAGGACGTGGCCCGCTCCCGCCTCCACATGGTCCTTCTGACCCATGGATCCGTCACAGACATCCAGCACAGCGGGCCCACTGCTGCCCTCTCACAAAGCTCGACTCATCGGTGCCTCAAGAAAAAGACAGAAGGGAGGATGGTTCGCAGAAACAGTCAAACATGCTGTATGTTCAAAAGGCAGCCAGTCCAATGTAACATCATATACTGATCATGTCAACACTGAGCAGTCTTGTGTACACTGCACACTCTGACAGGTGGTCTCAGGCAGTTGGGGAGTGCGCTGAGGCAGAGAAAGGCTGACACAAAGGGCCGGTGGGGAGGGGCCCTCCCTCCCTAATTAATGGACTCCCGCTTTTTTTTTTTTAAGTCTGGCTTCAGTATGTTGTTACAGGGCCACGCCGCAGCACAATAATCTGATGGGGAACAGAGGGTGAGCCGTTGGCGATGACGCCGACGGCCCCTCCCCCTCCCGTCACATTCTACCTGTCCCATACGCTTCGTCCCACAGAGGGGGGCCCTGAGCACTGAAGACGCGGGATCTGGCGAGGCTAATCTGATCGACGCGCGCAAATTACAGGGAGCACTTTGGATGTGCAGTTAGGAAATCAAATACCTGGAGCGGTTAAACCTCGGCTCTGAGCATCCTTCAGCCCAGGGAAACGACTCACACCCCACGCTATCAGGGCAGAACAGATGATGGAAGGGGAAGCGACCCCGCTGCTGGTGGGAGGGGCGGGGGCGGGGGCTTGAGCGAGCGTGCGTTTTATGAAAGAGGGCTGCCTAGCAACGCTGCCGAGCGACTGTTGCTAAGCTGCGGCCGTCGAAGGCATTCTCCCTTCCAAATGCCAAGACAGGGGATGCGGCGTTGAGACGGCGACCCGCCGGTGACACACACACACACACACACACACACAAACAGAAAAAGGTCTGGTGTGGGGGAGGGAGGGAGGGGCTTAAGTGTGCCTCACACAACGCCACCCAAGGCTACAATGGACCTGGGGGGAGCGATTAGGACCGGGCATCGGCCACAGTGGTTCCCAAACGCAACAAGCGCAACGTCCGCCTCGCAAAGTGACTCATCCTGCCGTGGGGCAACCGGGGGCACATCCAGACCTCTGCATTCATGCTTCCCTCAGGTGTGACATCACCCAGCACATCGGCGCCACCTACACACACACACACACGCGACACAAAAGATCTCGGCTCGCGTCCGACGGCATCAAAAGGAGCGCGCCGTGACGTGGATGCTTTCGAAACGAAGTTGCATTCAAGATATCGGCCTGGGGAATGAGCGCGTCCCTGTCGTCAAACCTCACTACTTTTGGTACGGGTTGAGATTAGTGTTGGAAACAGGAAGCGTACATCCAATTTCTGGTCGGTTTCACTCTCCTGTTTCCAAAACCCCAAAGATATTAACGACAGCAACCAAGCAAAGATTCACGTACAACGCGAGAGGGAAACACTGAGCTGGAAAACACTTGGCTTGGATTATTATCAGCAGTCATTGCTGGATCTTTTCTGTTTTCCTAATTTCTAACTGTATCACATTAATCTCGTTTTTATTTTGTTACAGGCTTTACAGATCTCATTATAATCCTCTTAAAGCCTGTTAAATGCCAGTCTTTTCATAGTTGGGATTCCAGTGTGGTCCCGGCGCCACAGGATAAAGGCCCCGCTGCGTCGTGGGGAGTCTTAAAACAGTCTTAACGGACCAACGGCAGCCCATCCTCTGACCTTGGGTCCGAGTGTGTGCATCTTTCAAACATCAGCCGCGCAGACACACACACACACACACACACACAGAGCAGCGCTGCTGGCTCTGACCCAGGCGCTAATGAATATGTAGCAAAGTCCTTACAGCGCTTTGTATGTGGGGGCTTTGTGTAAGTGTGTGCAGAGGGGGAGGGGGGGGTGAAGGGTTTTATGTGCCTGAGTGTGTGTGTGTGTGTGTGTGTGTGTGGGGGGGGGGGGGGTGTCTAGCAGTACATTACTCTTTGCAAAAGTTATTGTAAAAAAGGGGATGTCCCAGGGCGGAATAATCAACCGGGGGAACCCTGTGTGTGTGTGTGTGTGTGTGTGTGTGTGTGTGTGTGTGCGCATCTCTGTGGCGCGTTAGGCCTCCCCCGCCAGCAGCAGGGCAACAGATGTCCGCTGAGCGGTACTCGCAACTGGTGTCTCCCCTTCACGCACAAACACGCCGCGCCGCAGCCCCCCCGACGGAGCGCCGAGAAAGACGCAGCAGGACGGACGCACGGTCGCCGCCGCCTGCACTTCCCAACATCTTGAGCCGAAGCTCCTCTTGCTTCCTCCAGCCTCATGTGACCCAGATAAGAAGACGTTTGCTTTTTTTTTTGCCCTCCCTCCCCTCCTTCCCCAAACGCAGCAACACGGTCCCATCCCCCTCAACAAGCTTCACATCAACACGCTGTCTGAAATCCAAACAACTGCAGAGGCGGTGGAACAGCTGCAGAGTTCAGGCAGGTGCAGAGGGAGTGGAAGTCAGTGTTGCCCCCCCCCACGCTCAGCCAAAGTCACACGTCTTGTCGACAACATTTCCCATATTTCATATTTCACTCAGGCTGCCGTTTAATCAAAGGGAATCCAGTATTTCAGGTTTATGTCGCCGCAGCCATGCAAAAGGCCCAACCAGGCTGGATGAGTAACCAGCGACCTGCAGGTGGATGCTGCTGGAGCTTGGGCAGCAGTCAGCCGGGGGAGAATAACAGTAAGTCACCACATAATGGGATTTTTTTGACTTCAAAACAAGCTGAAAAGTCGGGTTACAAGAGGCCACGAGGGCGACACATCGCACTTACCAGGCCTTCAAAGATCAACGCGCACTAAAGTGCATCAGCTCATGTCCGCATAGTGAAATCCTCGAAAACCAGACAGGGGAAACTGAGGAAAAACAAATCCGCGGCGGCTGCATCCGAGCCCGCTGTCTGTCTCCGCTGCAGGTAAAGCGCAGAGCCTCTGTCCTCTGTCTCAGAGTGTCCTCAAGTGCTGGGGTTTCCTCCCTGCAGAAGTTGGACAATGAGCTGGTGGAGCAGATGGACCAACAATGTCTGCCATCCCCTCACTTGGAGTGGCTGCCTTCTCAACCAATCAGAACGCGGCGGCCTTACAATGAGGCCGCAGAGCCACGGGGTGGGGCGGCACGCGTACTCGACGCGCACGTCCGCGCGCACGCGCTCCCCCTCAGCCTGAAAGGGGCTTCCCCCGTGTGGCCAATGAATCAACGAGGGGTGGGCGGCCGAACAATGGAGCCGCACAATGGGAGGCCCGGGGAGGGCAGCTGCAGGGTGAGGGCCGCCGCTGTTATGACCCGGGGCAGCAATGGAGAACACCTGGCTGCGGAGCGGCGCGGTCAACCCGCTCTCTTTGTCTCAGGCCGAGGGTGGGGGTGGGTGGGTGGGGGCATCGACTGAAAGCCTTTAAGAGAGTGCGGGAGGAAAGGAGGAGAAGGACGAGCGCGGGGGGGACATCAAAAAGTTTTATGTCCAGTTGAGTATGAGGAGGGGACCTGGGCCCCATTGTTGCGGCACACTTAGGGCAATGACTCGGAAACACAAATCTTTGCTCTCTTTTTACGCGAGCGCGTGTGCAAACGTGGAGGTTTGGGATACAAAACACCGGACAAGGCGAATATGAATCGAAGACAACGAGGCCAAACGTACAGGATTTATCTTGGCAGTGAGGAGTCGGCGTGTAACACCAGGCTGCGGCGTCGGCAAGTGAAATAAAGAGTTTCTCGGGGCTTAGCGGCTCAACAGGAAAACAACTGCCCCATCAAATAAGGCCGTGTTCCCAGTCGGCCGTGCTGAGTCAGATGAGGGCGACGAGGGGGAGAAACGGCAGCTGACCGGCCGAGCGGTGTAAACACGCACGCACAACCAGAGGAGGACACGCTCCGTCCACCATCTGCCACGGACACAGCAGAAAACAGGTGTGTGACGCTCCCGGCGACAACAGCATGATCGTCTTTCCCTTTGGAAGCTGATAGCACCGACAATGAAGCAACGCTGGGGAGCTCGACGATGGCAGGGGAGCAGAGAAGTATTCCCATCATCAGTCTGCTGGACAAACCTTTGGTCAGTAAAATATCAGAAAACAACAACAGAAGAGCTGAACACAAAAGGTGTTTCATCCAGTGGTCATTTAAAACAGTAAGAATCAGCAAATCCTCAGCACTGAGAAGCTTGAAAAATGAATCAAATCATGAGTGATCTCGTGCATGTACTAGTGAATCTCCAAAAAAAAGGGGAAAACAATGAGAAAGTTCTCTGTTTCCTAAGAAGCGCGAGGCAGGATGGACGAGGTGAAAGGAGGAATGAGCAGCGACAGGAGCGGAAGCTTTACGTTTCCTTGACAACGCTCGTTCACCTCAACCCCGTTCCAGTGAATTACTGCATCAGTATAATAACTGATACATAAGTGGTAAATATTGAACAGCTGGCGTGCCCTGTCCTGTCCTGCCCCCACCACGCACGCGCACACACACACACACACACACACACACACACACACACACCGCAAGCTTAAACTGCACTGATCCTGAGGGAGACACGATCAACCGCTGAGCAGCCGAGACACAGCTGTTTGAAAGAGAGCAGACGTAAACGCACATGGGGGTGGGTGTGTGGGGGGGGGTCCTGTCTGTCTCCCCCCCTCGTCCCCCCTGTCCCCCCGTAAACCCACCACAGAGCAGCGGGAGGCCTCCCTCACTCCGGCGTAAACAAACAGCCTCTGCCCTCGTTTCATGGCGTTTCCGCTGCAGCATTTCCATTTAACAATCATAACAACACAACCGCCTGATGAAGAGGGGGCTGCAGTGTACACAAACTATATTGTACGCATGGGGGGCAGGGGGCGTGCACAGTCGCTGCAAACCAACACCGTCACGACCTCGCCGCAGCTCCCGCCACCCCCTCGACACCGAACCCCCCCCTACCTCCTCCTCCTCCTCCTTCCAGCTCGGCTCGGTTCGCGCAGGGACTCACCTCGTCGGGCCCGCCGCCGTCCGCGGGAGCCGGTGCCGCCACGCGAGCTGCTTCGTGACAACAAGGAGAAAGGAGGAAATGTGCCCATCACCTGGCGACGCGCACCGTCCAGACCCAGTCGAGCTGCGTCCGGTTGACGCGGAGCGCTCCGGCACTTCCGCTCTGACTCCAAAATAAAAGCCCGCGTTGTCGCCCTCCTGTGGTGAAAAAGTGGAAACGATGAGTTTTTGGATTATTTTCTATTACATAAGCACCCAGCATCATATAAAACAGTACAAAATAAGCTCCTCTTTGAAAATTACAATTAATACGTTTGCTTTCAAAATTAAGTACTTCCTGCACCTTGATACTTTATGTAGATTTATATGCCAAACGTTTTTAAACACGACTGTTATGTACATGGAGAAGTTCTTTTAAAAAGGTGTTTATGGAAATTACTTGCTTAAAAGAAAGAATCACACCACATAGTAAATTACTTCTCATTTTATTCAATGGAAAAAAAAGACCTTCAGGAAAATACAGTAATTCCCATAGTACACACAGAGAGGACATAAATTAGAGGGGCATGGCAGAGAGACGTTTGAGGGGAAACCTGTCACCCGGCAGGTAGGAAACACTTGACCCACGGCGCCACACAGCCAGGGGCACGCTGCACCACGCAGGATGGAGAGGAGTCGTTAAAAATCACACTCGCGTAATTCATGATGTGAGCAAAAGTCGATTAGTCCTGTACACAAACGTCTAAATGATAGTACAAAAAGGGAATAATACAAAATACAAAACCGGGAGGGTTGGGGTTGGGGGGGACTGCCCTCAAAATAAACCATAAATATTCATATCGATGCACATTGGTTTAACAAAACAATTGCTTTTGTAAACATTTTCAACATAAAAAGGTGTGCATTACAATTTAAAAACCACTGCAGTCGCATACTGAGCCGAAGGGTTACATGGTAAAAACTGCAGAAACAAGACTAAAAACTAAGTCCGAGTTAAAAAATATGCCGCTCGGTTCACACCGCCTGAAGTGGTTTTGTAACACTGCTTTTCGAACCTGTGATTTTTCTATTTCCCTTCCTTGTTTTTCCTACTTGGGGGTGGGGGACCAGACAGTGAAAGCACCTCGTGTTCCCGTGCCCTGCGGCTCTCGGTACAATTCTGGGATGAAGTAGTGGTCCAGTTAAAAGTAGTGTATTTGTCCTTTCGGTCCAGACTGGGCCGTGTAAACTAACTGCCTACCTGAAGCCAAACAATGTCAAAAAAAAAAAAAAGAGAGGTCCAATATTGAATCACATGGCTGGTTCAGACTAAAGTGTTCCAACAGTACGCAAGATCAAGACGTCTTTGCTATTCACAGAGGATTTGGAGCGTGTTGTGTTCATCAGCTGGTAAGGCAACCGTTTAGCTGAGCGCGGCTCTCGAGTCTCCTTCCATACAGAACCGGGTGACCGCGGATCTGAACCGCGCAGGTGGAGGGCCGCCAGCTGCCTCCTCCCCCGTCGGGGGAGCGTGACGTCCCCGAGCGGCGTCTCGTTTCCCCCCGTACGTCGCCGGCCGCCTCGCTGAGTCTGCGCGTCTAATTCACAGTTTATCCTAAGCCCTACTTTTACGACCGGCGTTAAAGGAAAAATCCACCTGAGGCATAAAAAAAAAAAAAATGTAAATGTAATAACAGCTGTCGGTAGTGAACCTCACATTTCTGGGTCTATTTTGCCGTTTGGTGTTAGAATAAGCAGATTTGAGGGAAAGCCAGAGGAAAAAAACTGCAACACTTCATCACATAAAACAAAAAAAACAAGAAAATCACAGATTGATGATAAATAGGGTGGATTCTTCCTTTAAAGCTCATCTACAGCTGTGTCCTGTGTTCTTCTGCTTTGTTTATGTGCAGCGAGTCACATACAAAATATACAGTGTATTAAAAACAAGGAGGACGGGGGGAGGGGGGGGGCTAATTCTGTTAATAACACCAAAGCCACATGCGTTCATAAACAGGGCTGCTTCTTTGTGACATAACCTACAGTACGTGAGGCCGTGTGGGGGGGGGGAACCCGGGAGAGCCCACAGGGTTGATGTAATCGGTATGCACGAGCTGACGTCCAGTACCCTGTATTTAATCATATATCAAGAAGGTCCCTTTAAAAAAAAATCTTCACTTTAAGGAGGAGAAGGCAAAAAAGTGAAGATGCAGGCAGATTTACAAGTCAAGCATTATTTATAGGGGTGAAAGTGGGACTTGTGAGATCGTGTTCGGCGACATGCTTGACGTGGGAATCCGTCACGGGGGGGGGGTTCGGCCACCCGGACGGAAACGCGCTCCGGTCGGTCGTTGGCATGCTCGGCGTTTTCCTCCGTTCGCGCGCAAACACGATGCGAGAGTTTTGCTATGACACATAAGAGGTTTTACCAGACAGGCAGCAGGTCCCGCGTCCCGCTGAGGAAGAGGACGGGGGGTCAGCTCGAAGGGTTGGCTGGGGGCTCATGTCATAACCTTCCCGCCCCCAAACGCAGCACACACACACACACACACACACACACACACACACCCATCCCTCGCTTTGTTTCATGATTACAGTCAAATCCGTATTTTTTTTTGTTGTTTTTCTGTTTTTTTTGTGGCCCGAGCAGGTGAGAGCGAGCCGGTCCCTTCCTCCGTTTCTCTTCGTCGTCGTGGGGTCGCGGTCGCAATCGTCACCTGTCGGTCGCCGCTCCGGTGCGGCCGTCGCGTCGGCCCCGCGTGGCGGGGTGCCGGCTACCAGCTCATGAGCGAGGTGCGTCCCAGGGTCATGAAGTACACCTGGCTGGCACCTCCGGGGCGCACGGAGGCGAAGAACACCTGGCGGTCGGGGACAAAGGGCAAATTTCTAAGAGCTCAAAGCAGGCTGAAAGACGGATCAAATCAAAAGTGGAGCGACAGAAAGAAAAGAGGCGGACTCTTCTCACCTTGTCATTCCTCTCACAAAGGAACTTGAGTCTCTGGGCTCTCTTGTGCATGAAGACGCCGTCCAGGTGTCCCGTCTCCACGGAGCGGATCTCGATGGCCTTCTCGCCCCAGCCCATGATCTGGTTCGACCTAATGTAGGCTGGACGAGCACAGAGGGAGACGCCGCAGCGCCCTTAACAAGCGCTCGACACGCGAACGTCAATCGACTCGCTGGAATGTGTCGGCCCGTCTTTTTTTTTTTTTTTAAATGGCCGCACTTACCCACTGAAGTTGGCATCTCGCCCCACTGCAGCACCACGTCCTTGGTGATGCGTCCGTAGGTGTTGACGTAGACGCCCTCGTCCTCGTAACACACCAGCAGCTCGATCCCGTCCGTGTTGGGCAGGATGATGATGGCGTGGCACTGAATGCTGGTCTGGATCTGGAGGGGCGGGGGGCCGGAGGCGTTAAGGGGGAACAAAGAGGGGCGGGATCACGCGGGGGGGGCGGGGTCGTGGGGCTTACGTGCGTGGGCAGGTAGATGTCGTAGACGGCGCCCGAGTCCACGTCCACGGCGTGGAAGCCTGAGCAGGAGCCGTAGATGACCTTTAACCTCTGACCCTCCTCCACCGTCAGGTCGACCAGCAGAGGCTTGTGCACCAGGTCGCCGAAAGACTGGAAAGCGACCACGAGCAGATGAGTCAGGCGGACAGGCGGGAACGACTCCGCCCATCGGAGACCCGGACCCATCCCGGGACCCCACTCACCTTGAAGGCCATGAACTTGTGGTAGGGTTTGGGCGCCCAGGCGTACACCTCCACCGAATTCTTCAAGGCCAGCACCAAGAACTTAATCCTCTCGTACTTCACTGGAAGGAAAAGGAGACGCGAGTTGGGCCCGGCGCTCACGGACGAGCCCGAGTCACCCGGCGGGCGAGCGGAACGTACCGACTTTGTAGTGGACGCAGCCCTCCAGGTCGCCCACGTTGACCCAGCCCTGCTTCTTCTCCACCTCAGGGTCGTTGTGCAAAATCTTGTTTCGGAGCCAGGACAGGTAATACACCCGCAGCTTGTTCTTCTTACCTGCGGGAGGGCGGGTTCACGGGTTCACGCCTGGGAGTAAAAAGCACCCGACCCCGTCTGTCTGTCGCGCTCGGTCGCCTCTAACCTGATATGGTCACCAGGACGTTGAGTCCCTCCAGGACGTCCATCTGCTGGATGCGTCGCCGGTTGATCAGGGGGTAGACCTTCCCCTGGCCGCTCCGGTCCAGCAGCATCAGACCGCTCTCCGTCCCCACCAGCAGGTTAACCCCTGCAAAACGCAAAACGGACGTTGAGCGCGGTGCCGGCGACCTCCGGATCGCGCAGGTTTTCGGAGGCGCGCGTACCCCAGAGCGCGGCGCACAGGATCTCCGAGTTGAACCGCTTCTTGTACTTGCGGATCTCGGGCGTGTCGCTCGGCGGGCGCGTGTTGACCGGGTTGACGTTGACCACCGAGCCCTTGCGGGACGGGTCGGCCCTCAGCGGGTCCACCAGCCGCCCGTCCTGCCCGAATCCAGCTGGAGGAGAGGGAAACGTGTTCAGTTTCAACACAGATTCTTTATTAAAAGCTGGGAAAAAAACGCATGGGGGAGACGCTCACAAAAATTCCCCTGAAGAAGAAGAAGAAGAAAGAAAAGGGGTTTCGCAGTTTTTAATTACCCATGTTGTTGAGGGAGCTGCCGCTGGATGGGGAGATCTGGAGGAGGCGCGGGTCGATGAAGGGAGTGAAGGACGAGGAGGACTTGTGTTTGGACATGGAGTTGCTCTCTGACTGGGACTGGAGGGAGAGATTTGGGACATTTGGAGACGGACAGTTAGGCCTTCGGTCCGACCGGTCTGCGAATTGAAAGTAACTCACAGTAACGTCGAGCGTGTGAGTTGCAGTTCCGCCCCCGGGGGCTCATGAAACAAACTCGACTGGGTTCAATCAAAACAATCTCTTTTTTTTTTTTACAACACAAACAGATGGAAACGCACAAAGTTGGCCGGCGCAAATCGGGCCTTTGAACAAAGCGAGTGGAAAAGACATGGCGCGGCCGTGTTAGTCGTTTTGAAGCCGGCGAGTGAAGAAAATGTTAAGAGAGGGAAGACAAACATGTGAGACAAGAAGAAATGTGTGCCAGCTGCTGGGAAGTGTTAATGAGGGGGGAAAAAAAAAAAAAAGCCGCCGCTCCTAACGAAGCGCAGGCGGAGGAGCACCGTCATTCCTCCACCCTGCTTCGAACCCGCACCACCAAAAGAGGCAACCCTTCTTCTTCTTCTAAGTCGCTCGGACGCGTTTGCGGAATCCCGCTCTGAAAACGTGAAGCGTGCCCACCGACCCACCGCCGCTGCGTCCACGCCAAAGAGTCTGGACGCCCACGCTCGCCGTCCCTGACCGCGTTCTACCACCGGGTGGCGCCAGTGTTAGGGGAGACAGTGCAGTGCAGTGAAAGGGGAAGCGGGAGGAGAGGAGGTCTCGGGAAAACCAGGCGTCAGCCAAGCCGGAGGGGGGGGGGGCAGAGGAGAGCCAGAGTGAAGCCAGGCGGACAGAGGGGGACTGGACGGTGGGTGTCAGACCTGGACAGGTCCATATTATCCAAATCTCCTGAGAATAAATCAAATAAAATGGCATTTGCGAATGATTCCTTTTACCAAGCTTCGCGCCCAGGGAGGGGGACGAAGTCCAGAAAGGGACTGGAGCTCGATAAAAACAAGCATTCGCCGCTGCTCTTTGACCCAAATCTGCCTGTCCACCTTCAACCGCCCACTCCTCCGCCGTCCGCCCCTGCGATCGCGAGGGTGACGTACCTCGATGGCAGCGAGCTTGTCCAGGGGGATCTGTGGGGACATGGCGGGACTGGCGTGGCCAGATGATGAGGGGAAGGGGGAGGAGGCGGCGGAGATGGTGGAGGAGGAGGAGGAGGGGGACGGGGAGCAGGAAGCGACGGTTGTGGAAGAGGAAGGGGGGTGGTGGCTCTGCTGGATAAGGTCCGGCAGGTGGTGTATGCGGCCGGCAAAGCCGTTTTTCTCCGGCCCGGGGCCGGCCGAGGACGACAGACCGACCAACCGCTTTATGTCAACGGTGCTCTGGAAGCAAGAACAGGGCACACTTGGGATGGATGGAGCAAAGCAGGGGAGGAGAGGAGGAGGAGGAGGAGCTTCAGGTCCTCTCGTCCACACAATATGCACAACACCGCTGCGCCCGCCGCTTTCAACTCAATTTCTAAACAGTCTGGCGGCGACTGAAATTCAAAACGAACACATGGAAAAAAAGGGGAGCAGGTGAATGATGAATTGGGGGGGGGAATGATGTTTCGGTACGAGCGGAAACGCCTCGACGCCGCGGCGGCGGGTCTCTCCCCCTCACCTGCCGGATGACCAGCGTGCCGTCCTTGGAGGGCGTCGTGGCCTGCTCGCTCTCCGAGTCCTCCACCAGCATGGTCTTGGCGGACTCCGTCTCGCCGTTGCTCAGCCTCCTGTAGGAGCCATGGGGATATCTGACGTCCGTAACAAGACCGGCGTTAGCAGTCATGCGGGGGAAAGCCACGCGACGCTCAGGACGGGTCGGGGGGGGGGATCATCGTCTACCCACCCGGCTCTGGAGTCCTCGGCCCCCGAGGTGGACTCCTCTCCGGCCTCCTGGTCCACCTCCTCGTCGTCCTCCTCGTCGGTGGTGCCCGACTCCTCGCTCGAGGAGGAGTAGTCGGTGACCTTGTGGGGAGGCCGCACGTCGTCGACGGCGCGGAGCTCCTTGGCCAGAGCGGTCAGGTCCTGGTGGGGAGGGGAGGGGGGGACGGAGAGGACGTCTCAGAAACACGGAGGTGTGGCATTTCATTCAGACTTTTTTTTTCTGGTCATCACGATGCACGCGTGTGCGCTCAGATCGAGTCTGCTATTCATTTCCTGCTTCCTCATGTTGCTGAAGCCACGCCGCCCTCTGCTCGCGCTTCCTCGCACGACCTCACTCGCATAAGGTCAGTGACAGGCAAGGAGAGGGAGGAGGAGGAGGGGGAGGCGCCCCCCCCTCCCTCCACCGACATGTGGGTAGGTAACAAGCAACAAGCTCGGAGAAAACTGTGCAGGCAATCACATCACAGGCGGGGGAGAGGGGGGTGACAGAACTAAAAAAAGAAGCGCTGCATTAATCCTCACAAAGGAGAAACTTTTTTTTTTTTTTAAACCACAAGACTTTAGCGCATAATGCAATGAGTGGGGCAATGGTGCAAGCACAGCACAGGTGTGATTACGCAATCCGGTTTGATGGGCTTACCACGTCACCCTAAAGAGATTTCCCCCCCCCCAACAACCGCGAACCATTGGATTCGTGGGTCGTAGGAAACGGGAGAAAAAATCACAAGGACAAGCAGTTTTTCACCTCTTCAGCATCGCGAGATTCTGTTCTCTGGCGACAGGCGGACTTACGGCTGGTCGAGTCGGCCTGGCGAGGTTCTTCTCATCCTGCTTTTTGGGAACGCTTTCGGGCCGCTGCAGGGGCGACCCTTCGGATTTGGAGGAAGCTGCGCGAGAACGGAAGAAGCAGCGTCAGAGAGGGGGAAGCTGGCCCGGGGAGCTGCTGCTGGAGCAGCACCAAAATGCAATACAGCGAAGGATGGTGTTATGACAGTAATCATCATAATCGGGTCATAAACGGAAAGTGGGCTTAATGCAATGTAGCTGCGTTTACAGTACCAGGGGACTCACAGCGTGGCCTGAAGCGGTCCCCGGGACTGGCCTGGGAGCTGGAGTTGGAGGAGCCGGAGGAGCTGCCGCTGCCCGGGCGGGGCTGCAGCTTCTCCACCCGGTCCCACAGCGGGCGCTGCTCCACGCCGCTGCCACGGGGGAAGCGAGTCACGTCAACAGCGGAAGTACGCGGCAGCATCGCTCACAGCAGGGTTCGATTC
Source organism: Psettodes erumei (assembly GCA_016785225.1). Lineage (NCBI taxonomy): Eukaryota > Metazoa > Chordata > Actinopteri > Pleuronectiformes > Psettodidae > Psettodes > Psettodes erumei. The sequence continues at coordinate 38,603 of JAFBJZ010000662.1, read as the reverse complement.
ATCGCCGGCAGCGGTAATATTTCAAAAACGAGATTCTCGGAGGTGTCTTTACCCGCCAGCATTCCTCTGTCCGCCCTGGTTGCCGGGCTGCGACGGCAGGGGGGACTCTCGGCGCGACAGCACTGGAGACCTGGACGTTGTCCTCACCGGCACCTGGAGGAGACAGAGTCCGGGGTCTTCACGCAGTGGCAGCTTTGCATTCAGCTCGTGCAACAATTTCACCCGTCTCGGTCTTTTGCAGTGTCCCACTTTGATTTTGATACAACGAATGAGACTCAACGCACGCAGACGGGTTGTGGTGAAGTAGCACGGCGAGTGGCATCATGGGAGGAATGAGGGTCAGGGTGGGAACGGGACGGGACGGGGGGGGTTCCTCATCAACGCCTTACCTTGGGGGGCACCTCCTCGCTGCCGGCCTGGTGTTCGGCCCGGGTCTGAGCCTGCGGGTGGTGGAGGGGAGGCTGGGGCTGGGGGTCAGTGCGTGCGGGCGATGGGTGGTGATGGTGGTGATGGTGGTGGGGGTCCTGGGAGCGCAGGTGGAGCTGTGCAAAGCTAGAGGTCACGCCGCCGGGCTCGCTGAAGGACTGCGAGCGAGAGACCACGGGCGGAGGAGGAGGAGGAGGAGAGGGGGCGGCGCTGTTGCTGCTCTTTAGAGCGGCCAGGTGGGACCACTGGACCTTTTAGGGGGAGGGAGGGGAGAGGAAGGGGGGGGTTGGGGGGGGGGGGGTGGAAACAAGCAGACAACACGGTGAGACATGAGGGAAGATGTGTGTGGCTTCTCGCGTGCATGTGCATTTACCGACGCACATGTACGCGATGGCATTTCGAGACACTCGCTCTCGGGTCTCGTAAGGGTGGAGGGGAAGGAGTTACCTGAGGTTCCATGGGCCGGTGCATGGCGGAGGCCTCCGAGGAGGAGGAGGAGGAGGAGCCGCCGTTGGAGAAGGGCTCGGAGGAGCGGGGGGGCAGAGGGGGCTGCTTGGGAGGCGGGGCGGTCTGAGGGGAGCCCTGAATGTTCTTGCGGTACCGCTCGTCGGCCTGGCGGGTGGAGGGGTGGGGGCAGAGATGGGAGGAGGGTCAGGAGGAACATTTCAGTGACTCAACAAGAGAGAGAAAAACACGGAGAAGGGAAGTGAAATATTCACTCAGGAAAACCTTGGTGCTCGACTGACAACGGGGGGGGGGGTTACGCATGCTCGAAGCCCGTCGAGGCAGCCGTACAGACAGACACGCCCCCCCCCCACCTTCAACAGGAGCGCGGCGGGGGGAGAAGGGTCGTTGTTAATGGCACGGAGCAGATCGGCCGGCGAGGTGGAGACGGCGCTGCGGCGCCTCTGCGTGTTAGTTTCAGGGGGGCCTCAGCCATCCGCATGCAACGGCCCCCGGTACACGCACATTCAGAGTCATCGGGGAAAAAAAAAAAAAAAAAAGTCTGTGGAATCTTCCGCAAAAAAAGCGAATTATTTGAAACTGAACGGTTTGGGCGCCGGCGCCACCTCCGACATCACGTGAGGACAAGCAAAGAAGGCGATGGACAGAGCAGGCAGAGCCGAGGGGGGGGGGTGGGGCGGGTTCACCTCTCTGATAGGCTGAGGAGGATGGCCGACGGGCTCGGCGGGCCTGTCGGGCTCCACGCTCTCCGCCTGGGGAGGTTTAGAGTCGGCGGGGGTTTCGGTCTGCGGGGGGCTGGGGCTCGGGGGGTCTGACGGGGTCTCCGCGGGGCTTCCCGGCGCCTGGGATTTGGCGGCGTCCGAGGGGACGTCCTGCGGGGCCCCGGAGGACTCGCGGCGGGTGCCCCTCGGGACGGACGCGACGCCGTCGAGGACCTGAGCTCGCGGAGGGCCCGTCGCGCTGGAGGCTTGCCGGGGGGCGGGGTGGAGGTCTGCGGAGGTTTGCTAGGGTCTGGGGGGGGTCGGGTCTTGTCGGCGGGCTGCGCTTTGGACTCGTGCTGGAGCGACAGCAGGTAGGCCTGCTCCTGCTGCAGGCGCTTGTGGAGTCGCTCGGCCTTGCGCTGCTCCTCCAGCTCCCGCCACTTGAACTCCTGGCGCAGAGCGGGGGGAGTCAAGGCGCGTGATGGGGGAGGAAAGAAGGGGGGAGAGGGGAGAGGCGGCGGCAACAGCTGACCAAAAATAGAGGTCGGTGCCATCTTTCAATGCTGTTCTTCAACCGGGCGTGTTTTAGCGTGTCGACTGTACAACTGGCAGCAAAGGCAGGGGGAGTGAAACGGTGTGTGTGTGTGTGTGTGTGTGTGTGTGTGTGTGTGTGTGTGTGCGACTGACCAGCAGCATGGCCTGTTCACGGAGCAGCTGCTCCTGCAGCATCTCCAAGTGTCGCTGCTCCTCCTCCAGCTGACGTCGGATGTACTCCTGTCAAGCGAAGCGAAAAAAGGCGTCAGCGGGCGAAAAAAAACAAACAAAAGAAAAGTCAACGCATCGCGTCTCTCAAGCCGACCTGCTCGCGATCGTTCCTCCTCTTCTCGTCCTCGGCCCGCCGGCGCTCCTCCTCTTCTTTGCGCCTGCGATCCATCTCCTCGATGCGCCTCTTCTCCTCCTGCTCGCGCCGGCGCTGCTCGCGCTCCTGTTGCCTCCTCATCTCCCGTTCGCGTCGCTGTTGCTGCGGAGGTAGCGCGCAAGACGTATGTTACGGGGAAAGAGAGAAAAAAAACCCAAAAAACGACACCAACTTCTTCGGCGGCCGGCACGTTTGATTCCCCACCTCTTCCAGACGCCTCCTCTGCTCCTTCTGCTGCTCGATGCGTTTCTGCCTCTCGGCCAGCAGCTGCCGCTTGTACTCCTCTTGCTCCCGGAGCTGCTGCTCCTGGAGGAGCTGCTGGCGGCGGAGCGCCTCCGACCGCTCCTTGTTCTCCTGCTGCAGGCGGATGAAGTCGCGGCGCAGGGTGGACTCGCCCGGCACGTTGACGATGGAGCTGCGCGGCGGAGGGGGGAAAGCGGGGACAGGCGGGGTTGAGACCGGGTCCCGAATCAGAACGCCTTCAGAAAAAGAAAGATCTTGGACTGCGGGAGCGCACCTGGGTTCTCCCTCCTGCTCCGGGGGGTCCTCCTCCTCCTCCTCGCTGCCGCTGTACTCGTACTCCGTCTCATCTGCGCACGCAAGAATGAAGATGTCATTCGGCAGCCGCGGTATCCTACTGTACGCTGGACACGTTGGGAGTCGGGAACGCACCCTTCTCTCCCCTCTTCTTCTTGGTCCGGTCGATGTGGTCTTTGAGCTGGATGCGGACCTGCCTCTCGTTGGGCTGGTCCCGGATGAAGGGGTGCTTCAGCAGCTGCTCCGTCGGCGGGCGCTGCGTGTAGTTCTTCACCAGGCAGCTCTCGATGAAGCTGAAGAACTTTTTGGACCTGCGAGAGAAACAGCGGAGGTTTCGGCCGTGATTCGGAATTACGATGAGATTATCGTCATGGCTGCACCTGCTGCTGAGTCTGTTTCACTCATGAGCTCTCAATTCAAAATTGAAACGATGACAAAAAAAAAAATCCACAAAACGGGATCTATAACGATGTAGGATCCATTCTCGTGTTATACGTCATGTTCTCTCTTTCAGGGGAAAATACTCGAGGCTTTAAAATAAGGCTGAAATCCTCTCAGGGCTTCAAAAAAAAAAAAAAAAGAAGAAAGAAGGCGGTTTCCTTCTGCAGCGCATGCATCCAGAGCCGAAGCTGCGGCGCGTGCCAGGAGAGGCCGAGGCCCGCCAGAGCAGGTGCGCCGCAGATGTGGAGCTCAGCCGCAAAGCGCCGTGGCGAAGGACGGGGCTCAGGAGCCGAGTCCCGCCCACCCCCACCCGCGGCTTCCTGCTCCGAGGTCAGAGATAAGATCAGAGTGTGCAAGAGGCGGTGTAGGAAATCCATACATCAAATGTTACGGGCGAATCTAACGTCGCGGGATTTATTAGGGATGGAAAGGAGATCGGAAAGGATGGAGATGCCTCATGCGTGCACACGGGTGGTACTCACCATTTTTTAGATTTGAGTCTCGGCGGCGGGTTTCTCGGAATGAGGAAGAGCGCACGCATGGGGTGCATGTCGCAAAGCGCTGGAAGAAGAAGCACACGTGCATCGATCAGGGGCTGGGCCGACGCCAAAAAAAACCAACAAAAAACACAAGCGGTAATAAAAAGAAAAGAAATAAAAGGCACTCACGTGGTGCTCCTTCAGCCATCTCGATGGCCGTGATGCCGCAAGACCACAGATCGCTCTGCAAGAGAAGGCCGCGCCCGTTAACCCAAACCCGCGGGAAGCAGCGCACCTGCCTCGCGCGGATGCGACGCCCTTACTCTGTAATCGTACGTCGCGTCCGGGTTCTCGTCGCAGGCGATGACCTCGGGCGCCATCCAGTACGGGGTCCCGATGAAGGTGTTTCTCCTCCCCACCGTCCGATCCAGCTGGGCGCTCACGCCGAAGTCGACTGGAGGGGGAGAGAGAGAGAGAGAGAGACATTTGAATCAAAATAAAACTGCGGGGTCGTTTGCTCGCGTCGCCAGCGCCGTCGTCGCATCGAGCCCGATGAGCCGGGCTTCTGTGGTTTTTTCACGTATGTAGAAACACTTGAAGACTCGCAAATCAACCACCCACGTTTTTCTCAAGACTGCCAGTGTTTTTACAGAGGACGGCCCCCGAGGCGTAAATTCAGCAGCGCGCCGAGCGGAGATCCGCGCCGCACTCACCGAGCTTGACTTCCGCGTTCTCCGTCAGCAAGACGTTCTGGCCCTTGATGTCCCGATGGATGACGTGGTGGGCGTGCAGGTGGGCCAGGCCCTGAGGAGGAGGAGGAGGAGGAGAGACGGACAGGGAGTCAGAGGAGAGAGGAGAGGGGAGGGGAGGGGGAGAGGAGAGGGGACGAGAGGAGGCGCTCACTCGGAGGATCTCCCTGGAGATGTAGGCGATCCAGTCTTCCTTCAGCTGGTTGCCCTTGGTGTTCTTCACCAGGTCCGTGATGGAGCCGGCTCCGCAGAACTCCATCACCAACTGCACAACAGGACGCAAAGCGTGACTCAGCAGAAAATAAGCCATGTTATAAAATACTGGAGGAGCAGGGAGACAGGAAAAAAAAAAGGGGAAACATGACAGAGCAGACGACTGGCTGCTACATATTTTCCTCCTCCCATACGTCTTCTACCCTGGCCTTCATTTCTCGGATGGATTTGTGGGACTTACCCAGAGCTGGTCGTCGTGTCCCGGGGGGCTCTTCTTAATGAAAGCGCCATAGTAGGTGGCTATGTTGCGGTGGTGGGAATACTTCTTCAGCATATTGATCTCCAGTTTAATTTCCTCCTCTTCATCCTAAAAACACACACACACAAAGACAAGAGTTTAAAAATAGGCGGTTTTGTCCTTGCTCCGGAAGGCCTCGATGATGAAACTCGCTGAACGCCGCGCGTTTCATCACCGCCGTGGCCCAGAGTGACGTTTCGTTCCGCCTCCGAAATCGATGCGCGACCGCGATCCGGGGTCAGAGCGAGCGTCGGGCCGGGCGACCACGCCCTGCAGCGTCAGGTCGGCCCGGTCGCACCTTATTCATATCTGGGACGCCACAACAGTGCGGCGTGATTCATTCTTTTACTGGCAAGTGATTCCTTTGTGTGGGGGATTAATGATGCATGAGTGAGTCTCAGTGTGTGTTGGTGTGTACAGTAGCCATTACCGTTAATCCCTTAAAAGAAAAAAAAAAACCCTATGCATTAGCTCGATGACAAATCCTCCACATCAGGCAAACGGAGTTGAGTCGCTTCACGGAGCGGACAGGCAGTAAACCGATGCCTTTAATAATCTGTAGATGAAATCGGCGGGTTCATCCAGAGTTTAGATCCAAAAGATTAAATAAAAAAATGAAGAGCAGCGAAATCAACTCGCTGCGTGTGTGTATATTGTTTCGTGCGCCGCAATTCGCCTCCAGCAAAATGGCAGTTGGCTGCCTGCGCGGGCGGCCATGCTGCCGGTGCATGACTCGTCTGAGTTGACGTAAGCCTTTCTGTGCTGCGCGCACGCACACACACACACACACACACACACAGACACACACAGACACACACAGACACACACCCTCCCTCCCCCCCAATCTACCCCCTCTCTGCCGTGCAGCTGTTGGATTATCACACTCCCGGCTGCGAAAGCCCCGCCGCCACAAGTCACATGGCGGCGGGGGGGGGCAGACGCAATCCTATGGTGATGTGTGTCAGAGAGGGAGGGGGCGGAGCTCCGGTCAACGGACTGCGCTGAGGATAACGGGGGAAAAAACAATACGGCGATGCACAAAAAAAAAAATACAACAGAGGTTATTAATCCGCAACACAAGATCACACATAATCTCCTGAAACGGTTTACGGAGATGCGACGCCGCAGGAAAAAAAAAAAATCCGGCTTCCTTCAAGTCGTGGGCTTCTTGGAATTTTCTTTCGCACATCTGGAAAAATTCTGTTTGTGCGTCTCCACCAACACCAACACCAACTAAATTTAAACCCGTCCGCACCAGCACGAACGTAAAGCAGATGTTAATTCATTTTGGAGGAAGAAGAAAAAAAAAACCCCAAAACAACAACTTCTGATCGCCGACGCCACAAAAAAACGGCAACTTCAAAAACAGAGAGAGGCCGTATGACGGAGAAGAGCTTCGCCGGATGACTGGATCCTCTCGGAGCGTGCCCGCTTGCGCGTGACGTTGCGTGGAGCGGGGGCGCGGCGAGCGGTTGGGCAATCTCTCTCCGCCGCGCGATAACAAAGCAGTCGAGAGCGTGACTCAGGCTGACGCGGGGAGAAGCAGTGGGCGAGTCGGGGCAGCGCGGGGCGACCTGCTGGATCGCCACGCCAAGGTGCATGTGGTGGTGGTGGTGGTGGGGGACGCGGCTTTTACGAGGCGACTGATGAAGCCGCGCCCATCTTCCTCCATCATTATCATGCCACCCTGCCTCGTGGGTGGGCGGCCCCCCAGGGCTGAGGGCAGCACCGCCGGGCCGCCGAATGACGCGCGTCGCTCGGAGGCGTCCCGTCACCTCTGCCCTTCCCCTGCTGTTTGTTATGGAGATGGGCGCTCAGAAAAGAGCATTCTGTTCTCTGGAAGCTCGAACACATGAAGACGTCAGATGTGATGGAATGCTGCTCCATTTTTTTTTTTTTTTTATTGACCAGACGAAATATTTCCAAGTTCCAAGAGCGTCTAATTTTCAGATTTGACTGCTCGACGTGTTTTTCAGCGCACACAAACGAGCATTTAACGTCGCGCTGTGTTCAAGATCGGTCGGGAACGAGCAAACGCGGCAGAGCTTCGAAGCTGAGACGACAATAGTGTGTATACGTTTATATATTTGTGTATTCGGCCCGGCCTCACCTCCGTGACGTCCATGACCTTGATGGCAGCCAGCTGTCCGGTCTTGACGTGACGCCCCTGCGAAGAAGAAGGCGGAGAAAGAGGTGAGAAAACGTTCGATTCCTGACATGAGGCAGAGAAAAGCAGCAAAAAAAAATTACGCAGGAAGCTGCAGAATAATTTTCTTCCTCCTGACTGATCAGTTTATCAAGCAACGCCGGCCCTTTACAATTTCTTTGTTGCGTTTCGAGCCGAAACCATTTGTTGATTAATAAGCGACCCGAGCGACGGACCGCTCCCACGGCTGCAGACTCCCACGCGTCCCCCCGGCGCGGGACGCAACTACGCCGTTCCCGTGCTAAACGGGCCCGACATTCCCAGACTCCCCCGCTCTCCCGACACCCCGCTGCCACTCCTTACATAAACAAAGGCCCGAAATAGAGGGCCTCTCCGCAGCCTCCCTCCCCAGCCCCGACTCTGAGGGGAGATAAAACATGGGACACAAATGTAAAAAAAAAAAAAAGAAAGCGCATTCTTGCCAACTGGGTCGCACACATATGGACGCCGCCGTCATCTTGGCCAGTGCATTCCGCAGTCAATTGAAACAGTATGGATTAAGACAATAAAAGCCATGCAGGCTTAGGGGGGGGCCTCTCTTTTGACCGGGCAGGAGAAAGGATAAGAGGGACACTTTACATCGCCTTTAATCCCCTTCACTTTCATCCCCGGGGTGGGAGGACGCCGCCGTAAAAAAAGCCCCAACACGGACGCTCGCGGCTGCGGGGTGCGAGCCCCGACTTTTGAGAAACGGCTGCGAACTGGAAGCGCGACGTTCCTGCCTCCATCCTTAATCAACCCGAGCTGTTAATTGTCACCGCTTCGCGGCCGCCAGCGTGCTCGGCAAGCGCGTGTCGACCCGTGACGGCCCATCAAAACGTCCGTTCGCGTCTGGTTCATCGGTGATTTAAAAGACACGAGCCTGCGAACTGTTTTGTTCTCATTTCGGCCACGGTTGCGCAAACGCTGGGAGGCCGGTGCCCGGATCCCACGCGGCGCGCGTTTATCCCTCAACTGTCCGCGAAACGAGGAAAACACTGCGCAGCCACTCTGGGGGGGGGGCTGTTGTTGACGCTACGCTGCACAAGTCCCGGCGTGAGTCAGCACAAAAGGTTTTTTCACGCAGCGTTGTGTTCGGAGGGCGCGACGCTGCCAAGTTCGCCGGACGGATCCTGCAGATCTGCTATTAACTAGGTTATTCTAGGAAGGGTCGGCACGCGAAATTACAGAGCGGACCAAAGTCAACAGGAGCTCCGGCGGGTTTCTCAGCCGTTTCCTCTCGACGCGGCTCCTTTTGGGAATATTTCCCTCAGTTAATAGATTCGCCACTTTCCATAAACAAGAAATCACTTCTCAAAATAACTGTGGCTGTCGCTTTTGGATGCTTTCAGTCTGGACCTTTATCGTCCGAACAGACCGCAGCTTCCCCGGAGCAGATTTCTCAGACTGATACTGATATGGGTGTTTGAGCATATGTCGGTACGTATACGGTGCAGTCGTCTAAATCGCGAGCGGCGTCGGTCGCAGTCGGGGCCTGAGCGTGGCCGCGGAGGGGTTATCTGAGGCGCCGAGCTATCACTCGGCCCTCCCCGGCCTCCGTCTCCGCTCCTCTTAACCGCGGCCAGATGTGCCGCTGGCCTCGCTCCAGCTCTGCACGAAACCGCCGGCTGACTTCGTGCCTCCGGAGCCGGAGACGTCGCGTTGAAATCCACCCGAAAAAAGAAAAGCCGTTTGTAACGTGCGGACGTCCGACGCGGCGGACCGGCTTTTTCGTGTTTTAGGGTGGATTTTCACTCCGCTGGAGCGAGCGGTAACGCTCAGCAGCATGGTTAGCGGTCTGCGGGCCGAGGGGGGGGGGGCGCCGTTTCCCGTCCGCTTCTCCGCGAGGCTCCCATCTACCCGGGCCAAGGCGGACCCCCGCGTCCTTCGTGTCCACGCGGGGTCAGCGCCTCCCTAACCGGCCGCATAGGTGCAAAACAAACTGGGTTTCATATTATTAGTTCACGCAGCGATGGGGAGGGGAGGAGCCGCTGGGTGACGCAGCGTGGTTCTTCAAAAGGTCACTGGAGAAAGAAACACACGCACACGCACGCACGCACACACACACACACACACACACACACACACACACACACACACACACACACACACACACGGCCGTGTGAAGATCTGAGGTGACATTTGGAGCGTCAGAGCGAGCGGCACACAACCTCAGACACGGAGCAACACATAGTGAGACGCACACTTCTGCAACGTGCATCGGATGAATGTGTGTGTGTGTGTGTGGGGTGATCAATCAGCAGTAAGCAGCAGCACATGACATCCAGGGCTGGGGCCTTGCCTCTGCTGCTGCATACCAGCATACTGACCCAGTTCTCTCTCTCCCTCTCCCACACACACACACACACACACACACACACACACACACCACACACACACACAACACACACACACACTCCCACACACACACATGCACACACACACACAGTGGCAACGATGCAACCCCACATCTCCCCGGAGAGAGAGGTGGCAACGATGCAGAGGAGGGGCGGGGAGGGAGGGAGGTTAAAAGACATGACAGCGGGCGGAGAGATGAGGGGAGTGACGCAATGAGAGCAAGAAAACATGGAGGGGGGGGGGGGGGCAAGGCACAGAAAGCTGAGTAAGAGCGTGAAACGGGAGCCGAGACTGACGTGACTGTATCTATTGATCAGAGTGCAGCAGCCAGCTGCTGTGAATCGGTCGCCACAAAAAAAGGAAGTCACAACGTTTGAGACGCGTGGGAGTAAAATTAAAAACTGCAAACTGTACTGGATTTGACGAGCAGATCTACTTTGGAACACTGTCTGTACTCCCTCCTTGTATGATGTTGACGTCAAATCCTCGAGGCGGGGCCTGTCTCAGAAACAGTTTTCAACGCGTCTCCCCCCGCCAACGCCGGGGTCGCGAGGGCCGAGACAAACGGAGAGTTTTGTTCGGGCAGCGCCGCCGGTCAGGGGATGCAGGCGGGTCTTGTGACACCCATTAGAGGGTCGCTGCGGGGGGAGAGGGGGCGAAAGACATTCGCGGGCCCGACGCTTTTCGCACGTCACGTCTTCAAGGCGAGTGTGTTCGCGGGCGCTCGAACGCAGCGCGCAACGTGGGACCTCGGGCCCCGCTGCGGCGCGGGCCACACATGCGACGCCCCCTGGATTCTGACCTCGGAAGCCGAGTCAGCGCCCGGGCTGCGGGGAGCTTAACCAATGAGGAGGCACCGCTGCGGGCGGCGGCGTCCAATCCCCTCCTCCGCGAGAAACCGCTCATTACGAAAGCGGCGCTCGTTCGGTCGCCGAGCTTTAGCGTCGGCGGGCACGGCCCCGGCGCCCCCCACCCCCGCGGATGCAGAGCAGGCGGGGAGGCAGGTCAGCGGGGGCTCGGGTGCCTCCAGCCTGACTATATATGGGCGGGGGGAATCTTCCCTGCATTCCACGCACAATTTGAAGAATTGTGTCTTTTTTTCCGGCCCCGTGTCATCATTATCTTTTTTTTAATGCCTATATAAAGAGCGGGGGCACCTGAATTGCTCTCCTGAGCCAGCTGATCCAGAGCCAACTGATAAGAAGGGAGGGGAGGGGTGGGGGGTGGGGGCACTCAAGGGGAGAATCTCTGTGGAGCAAAATACACTTCACGTTGTCCACAGCTGAGGGCGCAGGGCGAGGGATGACGGCAAAAGTCTAAATAATGCGCCGACGCTGCAGAAATATTCACGGCCCAGTTTTTCCCCCAGCACAAGTGTGTGACTGCAGCGCCCCCCCCAAACACATTCATCACGCCGACGACAACGCGACGCACAAGCGGGTTCAGTCTGCTTACGGATCCACTCCCACCACCCGGCCGGCACGGGGCAAAGTGAAGCGATTCGAAAGGGAGAGGGGGCTTCACGTAACGCCAGTTTTCATTATGGCCGTCACTCAGGAGTCCGGCCGCCCTCCTCGCCACAGGGCGCAGCTGGAGAGCCGCCGTGGAACCTCGACACAGCATTTCAGGTTGTTCTCATTCTTTCCTGAGATAAAAAAGAGGAAAGCGGCGCAACACGGCAGAGACGCCGCGCATAAATTGGGTTTTCGGTGGGATCCTGGCTTGCATCAGTGCTGTAGGTATTAGTGGCCAAGACAATAAATAACCTGAATAATCCCTTTCCCCCCCCAAAGACAAAGAAAAACCAGAACTCTTCCTTTCTATTCAAGGAAAGAACTCCACTACTGCAAAATGCTTCAACGTGAGCAGCAGTACAGTAACTTTATCTCATGAAGTTTGAAATGGACAAAGTGACAATTTAAATCAGGAACTATCTGATCACAGCCTCAAATCTGCTCGGCCTGAGGCCGCCTGCCGATTACGCTGGGATCGGCTTATTGACAGCAACTGCGCTTTAACACTCGACTCTTATTGTGAAAATCTCGCTCGGCTTGAGGCCAGACGATCAGCATTCCCCCCGTCCTCCTTAGGAAGAAAGTCACAAAGGAATTAAAAGTCACCACAAATGAAAGAGCAAAGAAGCTTGGTCACATTGTGTTCATCGAGAAAAAAAAAGAGGGGGGGGGGTGCGGGGGTGGGCCTGCAAACTGTGACCAAGTGCTTGACAAAGCAGAAAAGGCCTCAGAGGGAGAAGAAACTCCACCCCGTTTTCAGTTGGGGGGCTGTTGTGATTATTCAGTCGGTTGGCGTTTGAAATCCTGCAGACAAACACCTCCTTTCTGTGGATCCGGCGGGCCGGCTGACTGAGGGACCCGGAGATGGCCGGCGGGGACAAACTGGGCTTTGTGAGGGCGGCGGGCAGGTTCAGGCCTGGAACCGGACAGCTGCTCCTCCGCCAGTTGCGGCCGCCGCTACCCCCACCACGCTCGCCCAACTTGTTGACGCGACGGCCGCCGATCGACAGCTGATCGACAGGAAGCGGGCTGTCGTCGCCGGGCAGCGGCTTCGCCTGCGGACGCGTTTGGCTTGTCCAGCGCTGGCCCGCGTCTTCTGTGTCGACCGCGGGCTAATCCGACGGCCCTTTCTCTTCCAAGCCCCGAACTCCCGCTCGCAAATAGAATTAACGCCGGAATGGAGCGAGAGATTAAAAAGGGATGAAAAAAAGAGAAGAAGAAGAGGCAGTCATCCTCTGCCCCCACGCGCCCGGCTCACAACCATCTGGCGTGAAGATAGCGCGCGAGCGCCGCACTTCCTTGTGACGCTCCTTCTCCGCCACGCCGCGCGGGGCTGATTTCAGGTGTGGCGGTCACATGCATGCAGATGAATTGGCTCTGTGACCACAGGCGGGGAGGGAGGGGGGGGGTCCTGGGAGTTCAGTGCACCGGGGGGGATTGAATGCAGGTCACTGGAGCACCGGGAGCTGTCAGAATTAAATGCTCAGCTAAGCTCGCTGTTTAGTGCGCGGGCAGACTGATGTTTTTTTGGCTTGCCGCGCAAGGCCGCCGCGCTCGGCAAACGGGACGCGTCCTCCCCAAAATCCTAACACATCATCTACAGCGGCAGGCAACAAAATGGAGCCTGCGCGCACAACCCCGCCGCAACAACAACAACAAAAACAAGGCCCGTTACTGCGTGAGCTCAGGGCAGACGGCGCTCCAATCTGGGGGCAGGGTGGGGGGGTGGTGGGGGGCGACCCCCTCCACCGAACCTAACGACCACATCTTTCGCCTTCCAAGGCGAGCGCTCGCTGCCTCCTTGGCAGCGTCTTTCAACAGCCGCAATGTTCATTTTCAAACGGGGAAACGTGACACCGAGAGCAGATGGCCCCCAGAGAGTGGGATTCCCATCCGCTGAACTGGAAAAGTCCTGATTTTATGAAAACAGGATATGATTTTGGGGTTTTGTTGTGTGGGAGAGAAGAAGGGGAGAAAAAAAAAAAAAAGATGAACGAGCTGCAGACAGGAACAGAAACGTGAGGTCAGGTTTCCCCATCCTTGCCTCCTCACCTACTTCTTCAGTAAGACAGGTGATGTAAGATCGGTGATGCATCAGACTGGAGACTGTCTGATTCACTCTTCTCTCTCTCACACACACACACACACACACTCCCATCTGAACAATCCACTGATACCAAAACAGACGACTCCCACTAGAAACTAATAAAACAGCTGTTTCCTTCATCATCCGCGATGTGGTCTGAGCATCATCATCATCACCTAAATGTCAGCTCCTTTGTTCCCGGACTTGATGGGGGGGGGGTTAAAAAACACAGGCTGAGCTGAGCCTCCACTGTGAAAACAGGACAGGGCCAGGCTCTGCGCCTTCAACCAACCTTGTATACTTGTCCATAGGTGCCATTTCCAACCACCTCCACCAATTCGAATATCCCAGCCGGATCCTGAAACGAGAAAAAAAGGACGCGTTACAGAGCAGATATATATTGGGGTTTTTTTAGAAATCGATGTAAATGTTTTTCATTTCCAAACAGCGTTGTCCACTGCGAGCCAGCTGTTGCGCCCCGGTCCACCCCGACATGCCAAACGCATCTCGAACAAAGGAAAACCAGACAGTGGCAACACCTCGCTACGGCTCAGCGGTCATTTTCACCACTTCGGCTCCAACGAGGAGCGACACCGGGGGACGGGTGGGGAAAAAAACCCCGCTGGCTCGAGCCGCACGGAGGGGATGTGCGTTTTATCGAGCGACGTGAAATTTAAAAAAAGGGAGGGGGCAAGCGTACAGAAAATTACAACACACACATGCAGAGGCTCGGTTCGGGCAGCACTCACCCGCAATGAAGCCAAGTCTATGTCTACTAGACTTTTAGCCGGAGAGTCGTTCGCCATCTTTCGAATAAAAGCCGAGCTATTCGTTGCGCCTCGAGAAAATGTTCGCCGCTGTATCGCCGGCGCTTCGACTGAACGCAGGCCGCCGCGTACTCCTCTCGACGGGATACGCTCCTGAGCTGTAAGCGCTGGGGTCTCGCTACTCCATGTTGAGGTGGCAGCAGCAGCAGCAGCAGCAGCTCCCTGTCCGCTCTCCCCTAGCTTGTGCCGCTGGTATGAAGCTAGCCCGAAAACCTAGCCTTCCGCTAAAGACTTTCAACGTAAGAGCCTCCCGTGTTATTGTTTCCAAGCTACGGCAAATGGGTTACGCTGAAAGGGGTTTTAAACGCGAATCTACCCAATATATTATTTTATTTATTGAAAACTATATCATCTTATATTCAGAGTTGTTCCTTCCAAATTGCATTTAAAATGTATTATGAACAAACTATGCTGAGCATGAAAGGTAATATAGTATTATTATATAGTAATATTGTATGTTATACATTTTACATATCATATTTGTATTGGTATGATCATGTAAGCACTACTTTAACGTTGTAGCTCGCTAAGGCAGGCTTCGGTTACTTTCGTATAAACAATTCATCAAAATTTTATTACTGCACGAACCTAAAACCTAAAAACTTAACGTAAGCTATTTTCCTCCACATACACTAACAATACACTAATGAACATCCTCTAAATCATATAATCACATCTGTATGGGTTTTTTTTTTACCTATTAGTCTGTACATGCCTGTAGCAACAGGACACTTATTCATTCTTACCTGCTACTGTAGCGTCAAATATTTAATAATTTGCACTATGTATATTATATAATGTATATACTGTTATATTGAATTCACTGCTTCAGCACTTCTGATTGGATGCGAACTGCATTTCGTTGACAATAAAGTTGAATCTAAATGTAATAAGATAATTTTGACACTCCGCTGAGCGTGCGCGAGTTTCCTCTTATTTTGATGGTAAAATGGAGTCATTTCCGTTTTCATCCCGCCTACTTCTGTCCAGCTTGACGCAGCTGTGATCGAGAACCGCACAACCATCGGAAGCCGGTCGGCTTCTCCCAGGGAGAAAAGGGCTGGGCCTCAGTGAACCAAGCGTGGACACCGAGGATTCTCTCAATGCCGGAATGCGCCGTCCCTCACTTCCCTCTCTGCGCTGTAAACATAAGCCTGAACATTATTGCATTTTTATGATTCACACAAGAGATAAAGGGAGGCAGACGGGAGTGGACCCCCCCCACCCCACCCCACTACCACCATCACCACACAGCATCCTTGTGGACATGCGCACGTGAGACCTCACTGTCAATATTGGTAATCATGGGTGTGGCAAGTGAGCAGTCCCAGGAGCGATGGTGTGTGTGTGTGTGTGTGCTGGAGCAGCGGACCTATTTTTATTTCATCATGACTGATGGCCGGATGTAAAATACTGACTTTTAAGATGAGAGGTTCCACTGTTTCCTCTTTAAATCGATGATATGCATTACAGCTCAATCATATTGTATCCCAGCCTCAGTGTGCAGGATCATTTCTCATTGAAATGATCTTTTTCATAATATGATACTGGTTCCAGCTTAGCCCCCAAACACCAAAACAGGACGGAATGTGTTTGCAGGAACACATTCGGCTCATTCTGGCTTTAAAAAAAAAAATCTACCTGCAGGGTTTTGTCAGTTATTTGTCACGACTCCGCCGTGAATCGTTGGAAAAAGACAAAGCTGATCTGTTGGTTAAACAAACCTTGACTGCACATTCAAATGGCACTGCAGGACAAACCAGTCGGGCAGGATGAGAGAGGCAACCCTGCAGTGGGGGAGACACGCACATACAGACACACACACGCCAGCGTGTGAGCACAAAGCCCTGAACACTCAGGGTTACACTTTAAGACACTTATGTGACGCTTAAGCTCCGTAAACCAACTTAAACCCGCCTGCCATAAAGGTAAGCTTGTAAAGATGACAGATAACGTAAATCCCGCTCCACTCCCTGATTGACGTGGAGAACTCGCTGCTGACTTGTGGCTATGAAGTCATTGTTTTGCCCTTATTCCTGTGGTTCACCTGAAAAGTTCTGTCCTGGTGACAGTTTGGGTTGAACAGAGCTTGTGGTAAATAATCAGTCAAATTTAAAAATGGTTTACTGCCACCTTGTGGACATTTTAGGTAAACGCAGCTGGTGGAATTCACCCCTTTGAAATAACCCACAGAAAAGTGTAAAAACTGACACGTGAGCTGAAAGAGCACGTGTTCTTTGAGTTTACATTTATTATTAACTAGTGTTTTCCTTTACATTGCGACCACCCGCCCAAATGGTCACCAGGCGGCCGTGCGGGGGGGGGGCAGTACCGTCTTACAACCGAGACACTTCTTTTGCCACCAGTAGGGCAGGTTAATAACATTATAAATAGCAACAGGTAATACAAATGTTGAGTTGCAAGTCATGTTAAGAACATTTACACACAACGTTTCTGATATTAAAAAAAAAAAAAAGCCTTCAAAATCCAGTGCCGACTCTCCGTCGACGCCCCAGTGCTGCTAACTGCTGAATGAATGGAGTCGACAAGGCGGAGTGACCAGAACAATGGCGACAGCGTGGATCAGCGCGCGACCTGTGTCTTCCTTACAAACCAGGCAGCTAATTATTTTTGATGCTGTTTCTTGACATTTGGTGAGTAATTCGCCGCCTTACGAGACGCCTTGCATACAGGCGAAAATCAACGGTAAAAAAATATGTAGAAAAGGTTAACACTGATGCGTTGCTCGGAAAAACGCTGATGGTCGCTAAAATGTCGTCCGCCCGTATGATATCTCTGCTCCTTACTCTGCTTATCCAAAACATATCAGCATCCCTGATACGAACTGTCTCCTCGCATCTCTGCCACGACAGCAAGAGATGCGGAGGAGACGCGGTGGACGCTTCTTGTCCAAACATATTGCACTGTTCATAGCTTGCGCTGGCGGGATGAGTCACTAACGGGCGATCCATACAGTGCAATATAACGGCTACATTAATGGGTGGAGGGCCTGTACCCCTGGCTCTCTCTGACATATTATAATATTATATTTCCCCATCTGCCCTGCACCTGTACTGACCTGTTCTCCACATGAAATGATAAACTCTACAGCTGAATCTCGTGATGCGACTGCCTGGACTCACGCCCTACAGCACACTGGTCAGTCCCAGCTCCGGTCCCCGCAACAGCACTGTGAAATATCGGAAACATTAGGTGGTGCTTTTTTCAGCGACAGCAATACACCGTCAACACATCTCAACAGCTTGTCAGTTATTTCAACAGAGGAGGGGGGCTAGAAATAAGAGCAAAGACATGACTGCGTGCGGTCAAAACATGTCGTCAAGTCAGTGTTAATCGTTTCAGTTCAGTAGAAAGTCTGGGCTTCCGTAACCGAACAGGCGGAAGTCCCCCTGGTAACGTGCGTAGAGCCGCTTGATGTCTCGCCTGCTGATGCCTGAGAAGTAGTGCTCCACCTTGGTCCTGTTGTAGCGGGTGATGCCCGGAGGAATGGCCGGGTAGGACACCAGCCGGTCGATGCCTGCCGCTCTGAGGATGTGCGGGGCGTCCTGCTCCAGTGTCTCGTGGTGGCCGACCACGCTGTAGTGTATCTCGCACGGAGCGCACAGCTCCGCGTAAGTCACCCAGTGTATGATGTGCTCGCCGAACTGCCGGTCCATGCGGCGGCGGCCTTCTACGTCGCCCAGGTAGCGGACAAAGTCCTCAAAGTGCAGGCCGGAGGCGGTGAGGCTGCTGTCGCGGTGGCTCTTGCGGTACTTACGGATGATGACCGGAGCGATGTCATGCTTGTACCAAGGCTCAAACCGCGGGTTCTTCACAAACTTGTCCTTGAACGCCGAAATCAGGCGCTCAAAGGGATCTCTCACGATGAAAAACTTAAAGTAGGTGCTTAATCTTTTGAGGAACAGAACAGGGATTCAGGAGTACAGAGTACAGATTGGGTGGATCATAAAAACTTTTGACATTCCTTATGAGGGTTCAAATTATGGCCTCAGCTAAGCTGAAACATGATGCTCTAGTGACTGGAAGGTTAAAACCAGCACAATTTCCACACCCTCAACATTGAGTATCATACTCATCGTTTGTTTTGAGGACATCCACTGTCACCACTCGCACATCGCACTACCTGGCCCACACAAGTCAACATTTATCACACTGAAACTAACCTGTGAGTTATTTCCTGCGGCGTGAGTGACGAGAGGCGGGGCAGGCCGTTTTTCTCATGGTCGTGAACGAGGTTTTCTGGGATCTCCTCCACGGTGGAGAACGCTCCTGTCAGCGACAACAGAAACCATTCAAGTCTCATTTTAATACTTACATGACTGTCGCGCTCGCCCCAATTGTGTTCTGCCACCTCACAGAAACACAGCTGCTGCTTGTCAGCCATCCCCTTAAAGCCCGTAAACACGTGCATTATACCTTCAGCCAGTCCGTACTCACCATTCAGCACAATGAGGACCTTCTTCCACTGCGTGTTGCCCACTTTCGGCGTCTGGCAGAACAAGATCTTGTGTTTGTCGCAGACAAAGATGCGGTCCAGGACAAACTTGCTGATGGAGACGTGAGTCAAATTCCTGAGGCTGCTGTTCTTGCACACGGACGAGAGCAGCTCGATGCGCCCGTCAACGACCGACTGCCAGTCCGCCGCTGCGGGTCCCGCTGAGGGCTGAGACACACAAACACAGATGAGACTGACAGCCTTGCCTTTCATATGACAGATAACTGCAGAGCAAAGAAGGTTAATGGGTTTGACTCAAGGTAAAACACTGATGCAGTGCAGTAAGTTATCAGCTGTATTATTCACCCAGTCTGAAGGCTGTGGAGCTGGTTTTTCCGGGCTGGAAACAGAGATGGGTTTAACCACCTTGACGCCCGGCACTGTCCAGCTCTGGGCGCCAACCCTCTCCCCGTAGTCTGAAAATAAACACAGTAGAGCTGAACATTTAAAACCCCGTCATTTGACGACCCCGCGGTAAACCCGCACAAGGCAGAGCATCTTACCGTCGATAGCTCTGAAGCTGATGAACTTGCTGACAAACATGAGGATGAGCAGCACCCAGCCGCAAGCACCGAGGAGCAGCCAGTGGTGCCGCATCGCTCCGGCACATCAGCCGACGGCCATGGACACACTGAAGCGGAGCTCCCAGCTGCACACACAGTCCGACAGACAGCCGACCGAAGGCTGTTAGCTTAAATGTCGCTGAAACGCCGACGCGTCTGTTCCAAACAACCGCGAAAACTTAGCTAACAGTGAACGTTATCTGCGTGTCGAGTTCGACGAGTTAGCCGGAGAGTTAGCCTTTCTTTGCCAATAAACGCGTGTTGTTTGTGACCAAAAGCTAGCGTAAAGTGCTTTACGTAAGTTTGTGTATAGCTACCAAAGCTAGCTTATTCAAATACAGAAGCTAACGTCAACTGTTTTCCTACTGCTGCCAATCTGACGTAGCTAACCGACCAGCTAGCCACACCAGACAGCGTTTGTATTTCTCATTACGGTTAATTCAACATGTCCAGAAGCCGACACCCGCGTGTCTTACCTTTTTTGTTGAGTTAAAACTGCTACTCCGCCTCACAAACTCCGGAGAAAATTGGGTACGGTGCCATAGCGTCTCGCCCCGTCGTGACCCGGCCCCGCTCTTCGCAACATCCGGCTACTGACGAAACGAGCAGCTCCCCCTAGTGGCGGCGCGGTGATGTCACACTTCATCACGTGCCCACAGCCGAGTTTAAATCAATTAATGTACACGTCTCGACAATGATAATGCATCTCCAGACAAATACATCTGTCTGTACTTGATACTGCAGATGTTTCACTATAGTGCAGACACTCAGACAAACCCATTTTGGATAGATAAACTGTATAGAAAAAGATATGTCTGTGCAGACCAGTTTCTCAGCAACTGGAATAGCACTTAGTCATTTCTTTTCCATGAATTATAATTTATGCAATAAAAACTATCCTATAATTTTTGCATTTATGATTATAATAAAAGTTATATCCCTTCTCATCTTCTAACAGCCAGTACAAACAGCTGCAATATTTATATTATGTGCATCTCCTACCTGCTTATTCAATTCTATACTGTCCATCCCCACTCAGACCATCTCGTCATCACGTCTACCATACCCATTCGTAATAGAAAATTAATTTCTGTTGTGCCATAACTACTCCACAATACTCTTCTTAATATCCATATATGGGGTTATGGCTGAACTGTTGGTTGAACTCCTGTTGGAGAGCATTTTTTCAAACATCTGTCATGAAACATTTATTCTGACCAAATCCTACTTCAAACAAAAAACAGAGATAAAGACAGTAGACAAAAGCTCCTTTTATGTCATTTATTCCACTCGCAGAGGGGACAAATTTAGTTTTCATCAACGTTGACTGTCTGCAGACCTGTTGGTGGGAGAAAAAAAAACCCAAAAAAGTGGGAGCATTAATGAAATGTCTTTACGGCTTCATTATTTGACTGAAAAAGTGAGTGTGCGGCATGTTTACCTTTGCATGTGGTGACAGGAACGTACGTGACCAGGGTGTACAGTTTGTTGGGGGAGTCCTCGTCCTCATTACGCTTCCTGGACAGCCGCACGCGTATCCTGTACGGCACGTTCCTGCACAACAACGCAGCGGTTACCACCTCACACCATATGCAACCTTTTCACTGGCCAGCTGATCTGAGCATCCAAACATTGTGTGTTGTAAAATTTAATTTCTTTACGTCTTCTTAATGGTGCACAAAAAGAAAGCAATTATATAAATTTACAAGTGTGTCAGAAAACATTGTACCATACGCCTTTCTTTTCAGTACAAAGTAGTACAAGCAGGACAGTGTGCAGTCAGAGTAGGTTGATACTCATGTGTGAGTATAAACAGCATTGTCTCACCTGACACCCTTGCTCCACACTGCCTTGTTGAGGCGAGTGTCGATACGCACATCAGGAGTTCCCATCTCCTTCATGGCGAACTTGCGGATCTCTTTGATGGCGCGGGGGGCCCTCTTCTTGAAGCCCCTGCAAGACATCGAGCACATTATTCAAACAGAAGAATCTCTTTCAATGCTGACTTTTTAAAATCAAACAATACAGAGTGCATGATCGCTTTTACTTCTGCCATTTAATTATAAATGCCAAAGATACTTTGGTCTCAAAATATGAAGACACTCCAACACAATGTGCCACATGTCAACATTGGAACTTTGTTTTCAGTGCTGAACAAATGCGAGCACTGAAAACATTTCATGAAGCGCTCATCAGTATTTGTTACAATACACCTCTCTTGTTCCTGTCTGCAAAATAAATCGAAGAGAAAATCGAGTGTCTGTTTCACTGGCAGCCGAAACAATCACTTCTGTGCCCTCACAGTACTCACACTCCGTGGATGCGCTTGTGGACATTGATGGTGTACTCTCTGGTCACCACCTCGTTGATGGCTGAACGCCCCTTCTTTTTCTCTCCTTTCTTGGTTGGGGCCATCTAGAAACAACACATTGCCATTACTCTCTGAGTAAGGCAACTGGTAAATGCAAGCATCTGCATCTGCTTTTTTTGTACGAGAAAATGCGCTCGTGCAAACTTCAAACTGACACAGTATTACTCAAGCTAAAGAAAAGCCTAACGCTGGGCTACTACAATGCTAATACTCAACGCCGAGAAGTGACCCACAGGCTACAGGATCCAAATAACATTCCAGTCGAAGCAATTCAGAATAGTAACATGTTTTTTATTACAAGCAATAATGAAATATCTAGTTCAGGAGGAAAGGCACATAGCAGCCATAGCCACATAGCATTTTGAAGCTATCCCGGCTCAGTCAATCGCTGCGCTACTATTCGTCGCTTTTAATCATCCTACAATACGTTCAACCACCACAAAAACTCACAAAACACACAATGCAATACTAGTGTGTGTGTTTTTATGTGATACGTGGTTAATTACAGCGTTAACATCGCAGGATGGCGTTAGATTGTGGAATTTTAATTTCCGAAGAAAATACTCACATCGGCTCGTAGTTGAGGCGGAAGTCGGAAGGACGGACTAAACGTCGAGGATTCTGGGTAAAGGAAACCGGCCCGTTTTCTATTATGCTCGCCAACAACGACTGTACAAGTCAAAGGTTCCCATTGTCGATCGCCGCTTTCTCCATTGTTAATATTTGTATTGATGAACAGGTTGAACTTCGTGAATGAGCGATCTGAAATAATCATAGAATTAAACACACTTCCGAGAAACTGATTAGTAAATAGATTTTTTAATAGACAAAACGTGGACACAGAAATAAATGTTAGCCTCGATGGCTAGCATTTATGTTCCCTATTCTGCTGTTGTCGGTTTAAGGAAAATGTAGCGTGATTCATAAAACGAGACAGAATATAATAAGCATTTCGGTCATTCACAGTACAACATATCTTTTATTTATGTTGGGATTATGACAAGGTCAACAACCAGATATGAGAAAGCTGCTCCGTTTCTGCTGGTCTTCATTAAACACAGGTATCAAATCACAAAAATATTTCCAAAAAATATCTGTCTTTCCTAAGTGAGAAATTAAAACTTCAGTGTCAGAGTAACTTCCTCTTTCAGACCGTAAAACTTCCGGAAAAAAGGGATTCATTCATAAAGATGACAAAAGTCTAAGGTGGAAGTGATTATATGACAAGTTCGGCACTTACCTAAAAATGCAGAAGTCTGCATCTTGTGTGTCTTCGTAGTTGTTGTTATAGCAACTTAATACTAATTAACTAGCACTACATTTGAATTCCACCAAGTTCCTAGTTGTCCTTATTTGGCAAAATATCATTACAATTTAAAAATGTCATTCTACATTTATTTTACAGTAAAAAAAAAAAAATACAGCCAGATATAAAAAAAACAGATTTTACTTGCACATCTTGTAAAAGGAAACATGTAGGAAAAGTGTCTTTCAATATGATAAACCTATAGATAGTGGACTTCATCAGAGTTTATTCTCTCCATGTCTATAAATGTCACTGAGATTTCAAGTCACAGTTGCATGGCTGGGAGGGGTGTCATGGTGAATCCAGGTTTCTAAAATAAAAGACATTTTCCCCGCCATTCTTACTCTGTTGTTTCAGCTGCTCAGTGCAACACTGAAGATGGTTTGTCCATTGAATTTCTGTCCAACCACTCAAAGCATGCACAACCTGTCAAAGTCTTTTTTTGTTGTTGTAGTGACTCTAGGGGGGCTCAACCACCGGGACACAGAAACAAGATGCGAAGTTCAAATTAATTATCTTCAGTCGGGTTTTTTTTTGCCTAAGAACTCGTGTCTTTTCCTACCGGGAGCATTCCGGCTCCTTTTTTTGGGGGGGAGGGTGAGGAATTCCACGTGGCAGTGTTGCAGATCTGGCGTTGTGCAGTCTACAGTTTTTTCCCTGCACTCACTTCAGTTCGTTGCAGGGAGACATTGCCAAACTATTCAAAACAAACACATCAGGCAGAAAGCAGTAATGTTCCCACAGACTTCGTCCTAACAACTTACATTCGGCGAAAGGAATAGTTTGGCAGTGCTCACTCGCGAGAAACGTTCATTCAAGTCCCGGCAGGATGTTTCCCCGTCAGCGTTGCTGGTCTGTAAATGCTTCCACAGATATTTTGTGATACGACGTAAACAAAAATGGTGATAACAACTTCAAGTGTCACATCAAGGCCGGACAGTGACTTCATACAAAGCAAAAGACCCGTTACAAAAATCAACATCTAACCATTTTAATGCACAGTTGGAGGAACCAATGCACAATATAAGAAAACAAAACAGTCATTTGGCCTAGGCAGGTGAAATGAACAATGAAAAAGCTGCTCTAAAACACGGTAACACACAAAACAAAACATGAAGGTGTTTTAGGTTTCTCATACATGATTTGTTACACACGTCCATAGGCTAGAACGTCCCAATAGTCTATGGCACAGCACTTGCAGATCATCCAAAGCATATAAAGCACAACTGAAAAATTCACAATTTTGCCGTTTTTCTTTATTTCCTCTCGTGTCTAAGAAGGCTATGTATGTAATGAAACGGGGAGAGAGAGGGCGAGAGAGAGAGGCGGAGAGTTAGGGGCTGGAAGAAGTGGAGGCTGAGAAGCATTCGCTTGGATGTCTTTTACTCACTAAGCCCGTCTCTTTCAGGACGCACACGCCTCGGGCTGCGCTGCGCTGAGCTTACTACTACCGCCTGCAGCCTCTTCGGCTTCTGGCGCCGCCGCCGCCGCCTCCGCCGCCCCCGCCCCGCTGTCGGACCTCTCCGGGGCCGCGGCCTGGCCGGCCATGGTCCTTCTGAAGAGGCGTATGCTCATCTGCAGCAGCTCGTTGTCGACTACGGGTGTAGTGGGGTAGTGCTTGGTCAGGCCCTGGGGGAGAAAAGAAGAATGAGAGAGTTCCTTTTAACAAACACTTTTGAAAATACAGCCAACAACAACGCAGGGTCGATATTAAAGTCACCGAGCGATTGGACGACATCTACCTTGTCATTTTTTAGCAGCTGCCGGCGGATGGCGAAGTCCCTGCGGGCACAAAGGGCCTTGCAGCAGGGCCCGAGGTTGCTCAGCAGGCCTGCCCGCTCCACTCGCCTGTTCAGTGCCGCCATGTTCAGGGCCCCAAGGTCGTGCTCGAACAGCTTGTCGGCATCTGGCGAGACGGCGGTGAAAGAGTTGAGAGAGAAACACGTGAAAACTGACCAAGCATCACAAACTGCGGGATCAAAATAAGAAAAAAATGTCAAAACTCTCACCTTTTGGGTCGTCCAGCTCAGACTTGCACACCTCTCTGACTTGCTCCAGGAGCTCGGGCCCAGCCAGTCGTTTGGAGATGCCGGCCCTGAGAAGCACGGCCCCCGGGGTGAACCGGAGCAGCGCCGCCCCCGCCGCCCGGGGCTCCTGCTTCTGTTTGGGCATCAGGCTGGACCAGTCCACGTCGATCGCATCGAGAGGACCTGTCGGGACGTGGCATTTGGGGGTTTTGTTTAACGTGGTGCATGTGATCAGCTGATGAATTACAGTTAGCAATATTTCCCAGTAAATGCTCAAAGGTGACGCCATTTCCTCGTACCTGTAATTTTTTCATCTTCCTGCTGATCCTCTTTTTTCTGGCTATCGGCAAGAATTTCATCCAGCTCGTCATCGCTGATCGGTTCGTACTCCTCTCCGACAGAGGCGACTGACTGGCCGTCGTCGTCTTTAGCATCATCGTCTCCTGAGGAAACACAGAGATTCTTTTAAATCCGTGCAGAGAATTGGGGGGAAAAGCGACAGGAAGGGGCACGTATGCCTTCTCCCTCTTACCGTCCATGCTGTCCGCCTTCTCCAGCTCCCGTTCCCGTTGCTCTCCCATGAGCTGGTGACTGTTGCTCGCTTTCTCCAGGCTCCGGCGGGCTGAAGGCTTCCCTCGGCAGCAGAGGCTCGTAGTCGCTCCTGTCCTGCCTCATCATGTCCCCGCGCAGGTCTCCTCTCATTTCTCCCCTCAGGTCGCCTCGCCCTGGAGCCCTGAGGTCCCCGTGGGGCGGGAGGTCCATCATCATCATCCTCTCCCTCTCCCGATCGCCGCCTCTTTCAACTCTGCCGTCCCTCTCCCGCTCCCGCTCATGCTGCTGGATGAGTCCTTCGGGGAGTAAGCGCTCCCTGTCTCTGATGTCCCGCTCCCTCAGGAGAGGTTCTCGGCCGGGACGCATGAGAAGGGGCTCTCGTCCCCTGCCGGGCCATTCCCTGGGTTCGGGCTCCCAGTCTCTCTGTTGCTGGAGGGGCTGTTGGAGGAGGAGGGGCTGCTGCTGCTGCTGCTGCTGCTGCTGCTGCTGAGGCCGGAGGTCCTTCCGATCTCGTTCCCGCTCCCGCTCGAACGGCTCCCGGTCCCTCTCCCGTTCTCGACTGTCGTAGGAGCCGGCGCGGGACCTGGACCTGGTCTGCCTCTCCGAGTCGGGGGAGCTGCGTCTGGAGCTGTGGCTGCGAGAATCCTGCCGGTCTGGAGGGCGACAGCGATAAGTTAGGGCGGGGTCAGAGTTCACTGGTGCTTCTAACTCCATGATGTGTGTGTGTGTGTGTGTGTGTGTGTGTGTGTGTGTGTGTGTGTGTGTGTGTGTATTTACCTGATGAGGTGCTGCGGCTGGGTTCTCCTCTCCTCAGCTGGTCAATCCGAGATTTCCTCTCCGCGCCAGGAGGGTCGTTCACTACCGGCCTTTCCCTCTCCCTCTCCCTCTCTCGCTCTCTTTCTCTCTCTCGCTCCCGGTCGCGGGAGTTGGCGCCCTGCAGCCTCCCCCGGCGGGCCCGCGGCCCCTGGGGCTCGTCTCGGTGGGCCGACTCGTTGGAGGGCGACCGCAGCCGTCGGGAGGAGGCGCGGCTCTGGTTGCTCCCCATGCTGCTGCTGCGCGCCTGCTCCGGGGGAGGCTTGCGGAGCAGGGGCTGGGACATGAGGGGCTGCGGGGTCAGAGTCTGCAGCAGCATCGGAGGGTCCTGGGGGAGCAGAGGGGCGATGAGCGGGGGGTTCCTCTCCCTGTCCCTGCCCACCCTGGGACCGCCGCCTCTCCGGAGGGGCTCGGCGGGAACCAGGGGAGCTTGCGTCTCCAGCGGTCCTCCTCTGTCCGTGACCTCCTCATCCGACCAGTCACTGAAGTTGTCCATTTTGGACAGAGGAGAGGGCTCTGTGTTGCCTCCAGTACCGCGGTGATCGGGCCTCAGTGAGGGCGGCGGGGTCCGGGGCCCTCTCTTCCTCTTACTATGCGGCAGGTGGGTCGCAGTCTCCTCCTCTGACGCATCAGATTCTCCTCCTCGCGACCGTTTCCTCTTCCGGTCGAGCGCCTTCTTCTTTGCCACTTTCCTGGGAGAGTGCAAAGGCGTTGATCCATCTGCAGAAGCGCTCGACGGGGGCTCGGGGTTAAAACGGTCTCCCGCAGCAGCCAGGCTGTTGCCGCCGCTGACCTCCTCGTCTTTGCGAACCTTCTTCAGCCCCTTCCTCTGCGACTTGGTCTTCTTCTTCCCCTCCTCGTGGGACTGGGAGCCGGCGGTGTCTCTGTCGTCGCTGCCGGAGGTGACGGCCGAAGAAGCGGGCGGCGGCGTGACGTCCCGCTGGTCTCTGCCTCTGCCGCGGGAGTCGGACGGCGTGTCTGAGAGGTGGTCTCCCCGCCGGTCGCCCCCTCTGCCTCGCTCCCCGCGGGGCTCTGGGTCCTCGTGGCGGCCGCGCCCCTCCCTCTTGTCCGCGGCTCCCCTGCGCTCCTCGTCCTTCCAGTGGCCGAGCTTGTCGTCAGGACAGAGCAGCCCGCGGCGGGGAACGCAGCAAGGGCTCCTGGGGCCTCACCACCTGGCTCAGCAGGCGATGCTTGTCGCTGCCTGCAAAATGTGCAAAGAGCAGTCGCACAACAACACTTAGTCCTCAAACGCAATCATCAATCACTCAAAGGTTCATTGAAGTCAAATCAATATAAATGTAATTTGTAAAAACTAATTAAAGGTGCAGTTTTAATTGGAAATGACAAAAAAGGGCATGTTACTTTAGTGTGCTTTGGTTCTGTTTACACTGATATAATTTAACTGTGTCAAAGACCATTTACAAGCAAGTAGTTCACAGTGCATTCCCGATTAAACACAAGTGTGTCCTTTCAAAAATATTTCCCCTACTGTCAGACGGAGGCGGACACACTGGGCTGGAAAGGAGGGGCTGGGGGTGGAGCTTGGCCTGCCCTCGGCCAATCAGGCGCTCACTTTTGTCCTCTCCGCTGTTGTAGCCGTCGCTGTCCGCCGGACTGAGGTCCCTGGGCCGCGAGCTGCGGGGGCTCGGACTGCTCTCCAGCCTGGCTCTCTTACGGCTAAAAGGCCGAGCAGGAGAGAGGGGAGGATTAGATCAGATTATGTTTGAGTGGATGAAGGCGCTTCTGAATTTGTTGGTGTTGACAGTTTGAGAAACAGAACGTTTGGCTGACACTTGCCTTGGTTTGCGATCGTCCCGGGTTTCTCGGACGGACCGGTCTTCCCTGGTGTCCTCCCTCCTCTCCCGCCTCTCCTCCCTTCCCCTCTCCCTCTCCTCCCACTCCCGCTGCCGCTCTCGCTCCCGCTGCTCCCTCTCCCTCTCCCGCTCCCGCTCCTTCCTCTCCCTCTCCCTCTCCCGCTCCTCGCGCTCCCTCTCCCTCTCCCGCTCTCTCTCGCGCTCCCTCTCCCGCTCGCGCTCCCTCTCCCTCTCCCTCTCCCTAGCCCGCTCCCTCTCGGCGGCCTCCCTCTCCTTCTCGCGCTCCTTCTCCCTCTCCCTCTCTCTGTCCTTCTCCTTCTCCCTCTCCCGCTCCCTCTCCCGCTCCCTGTCTCTCTCTCGCTCCCGGTCGCGGGTCCGGTCGTCCCGTCGCTCCTCCGCCCTGTCTGTCCTGCGCTCCTCCCTCCTCTCCTCCCTCTCAGACTCCTCTGATCTCCCCTGGTGTCTGTTCGGGGACGCCGCTCGTTGATCTAGGGGAACAGAGAGTCAAAAAGCTCATTTAAACAAATGATCGCACAACACACAGCTCTAAAAATAAAGCCAAACCCAAGCCCCCACCTCTCTCCCGGTTGTCTCTGCGATCTCGCTCCCCGTGCCCTCCTCTCCTGTCGTAGGAGGAGTCCCGGGCCTGCTCTCCTCTCCTGTCGCCCTCGTAGCGGTCTCGGTCCCTCTCGGAGCTCCTTTCGGTGGCGCTGCGATCGGTGCTCCTCTCCACGCTCCGCTCGCGCACCGCGCCGCTCCGTGACTCCCAGCTGTCGTGGCCGCTCTCCATCTGGGAACCCCGGGAGTTTCTGTTTGAGCCTGAGAACAAGAGAGAGCAGAGAGTGTCGATGAGTTTAAAGAAAACAGACGGCAGGGGAAAAAATGCAACGTGTACAGCGAGCATCACTTAATGAGCTCTTCATTTCACAGTTTTACCGCGACAGACAAAAACAACATCCAAATGTCATGTCAGTCCTTACCTTTATCAGACGTTTCAGCTGCACGCCCTTTCGCCCGTCCGTTCCTCTCAGCTCTGTCTGTCCTGTTCTCCGTCCTCCCTCCGTCTTCACGTCCATGACCTCTGCCGTAACTCCTGTCGTCCTGAGCCGGTTCCTCCTTCCTGTAAGCGTCGGTCCTCTCTCTCTCGCGCTCCTTCTCTCGCTCCCGTTCCTTCTCCCGCTCCTTCTCCCGCTCCCTCTCTCTCTCCCGCTCCCGGTCCCGGCGCTCCGGGGACTCCCGGCTGGAGCGCGCCTCTGTCCTGCTCTCTCTGGAGTCCTTCGCGTCCCTGATGTCTCGGTGGTCGCGGGACTCTCGAGTGGTTTCCCTCCCGCGATCGCGAGCGTCCCGCCGCTCCCGGGCCTCTCTGGTGTCCCTGTCGTCGCGAGCGTCTCGGGATGAGACCTGTTCGGAGTCGTAGTCCCTGTCGTCACGGACACTTTCTTTGTCTCGCTTGCTGCGGCTGTCTGTTTTAAAAGAAGACATTTGTGTTAAAAAAAATGATGAAAAGATTATTCAAAATGTAAAAACAGCTCACGAGACATAGTTAATTAACTTTAGTTTTTAAATCCCAGAAGATTTCCTCACTAATTCAACTGACAGAGATGCTGCCATGTAAAAAGCAAGAAGGAGTTACACACCCTTTAAAAACACTGATTCAGTTGAGGTAAAGTCTAAATGGAGTGTCACAAAAACACAAGACAACTACAGCAGAAGAACGTAAACGTACCATCTCTGCGCTCGTGCCTGCGCTCCTGGGCGGGCGGACTCCTGTCTCTGTCGCCGCGACTCCTCTCGCGGCCCCTGGAGTGGTGGCGGCCGGGGCTCGACCTGTCGGATCGGCGGTGGGGCGGGGAGGCGTCGTGGGAGGTCAGAGGCGAGCGCGAGCGCCTGGAGCTCTGAGGCGAGGAGGCCGCCGCCGCGCTCCGATGGTAGGCGGGGGAGGACGAGCGGCGTCGGCGGGGAGACGGAGAGTGCCGCTGGGCGGAGGAGCCGGAGTGGGAGGACGTGGAGCGGTGGCGTGAAGGCGAGGGGCTGCGCTGGTGCCGGGGAGGAGAGGGAGACCTGCCGTGAGAAAAGGAAGTTTAGCGTTTATTGATTGAACTACACTGTTATGAACATGGATCGTCATTAAAAAAAAACAACACGGTGCTCACCTGCGAGGAGGAGAGGCCAGCACAGAGGTTTTATGGGACGACGATTTGGGAGAGGTGGACTTCTTCCGGGGTGGGGGCGAAGCACCTCTGGAGGGAGATGACACACTGCCGGACCGCTCCTCTGAGGTCACAGACCGCTTGGCCTTGTGGGAACTGTCAGACCGGTCCCTGTAAACAAAAGGTTCGTATTCCAAAGCATACAAGTTGAAAGATACAGCTGAGCTCGTAAAGAGAATTTAACACAGGACGGGTCCACGCTGTACCTGCGTTTCTCCTTCTTCTCTTTGTGTTTTTCTGAATCTCGGCCTCGATCTTTCCCTTCCTTCTGCTTCTCCTCGGACTTCTCCTTGTTTTTGTGTTTGCCTTTGTGTTTCTTTCCAGTCACGGGAATGTCCAGAGGGACTGGGGGAGGAGGACTCGGGGTGCGGGGCCCTTTCTTTTTACCATGGCCCCCTTTTGCAGGCCTGGTTGGAACAAGACAGAGGGGATCCAAGTTGTCATCATCAATCAGAAAAAAAATGGGCAAGCTTTGCACCAAACATCACTAAAATCTGACCAACAGGAATGAAAACATAACCTAACAAACAAACAAGGCTGCCCACAGACTCCTACCTGGTAGATTCTGAGACGGGTGAGGACATAGACGCCTTCTTCTCTTTCTTCCCAGAGCCTGGCCCTTTGGTTACACTTTTGTGTTTTGGGGAGCCATTGGACTTCCTGGGTGAGGGTGAATCTTTAGAGCTTAACTGCTCAGGGGAGGCCTGAGGGACAGACACAACACATCAGTTTGCAATTCAAATCAAGTCCTTCACACAGACTACGACCTCAGTGAGTACAGCAGCAAACTGAAGTTGTTACTTACCTTCGGCATGGATGTGGTTCTTGTTTTGGTGGGGGTCTCATCTTTCTTGATGACAATCTCCTCCCTCTTGTCCAGGTTCTCCTGCTCCAGCTTCATCAGCTCACGTTGAATCTTCTGGCGCTTCATCTCGAGGGACAACTCGTAGTCGTAGTCGCCGATGTCTGAGTCTGAAATTCAGTCACAAGAGCACAGGCTTCAGCGAAAAAAAGAACGGACCCCGTCACGTCAAAGGTCACATTCGTATTCTATGTTCGCACAAAATGATGAAATCAACCGGAGAGCTTTAACAAATCATCAGGTCACTTGCCACTGTAACCGTTAAAAAACTAGTTATCGAACCTTCACGATTGGTTTCCCACTCTGTGGGCTCTTCTTCACTGGCTGGGGTGCGCTCTTTTGTGATCTTTATGTCCTCCTTCTCCCTCCGGCCTCTGGAGGAGTCTCTCTGCTGTCGCCGGATACAAACACACACTGATGTTTCACGTCGCCTCACGTCCCGTCCTTCATCTCATTTTACTGTACACGGACGCTATAAATGATTCACGGTCTAAAATCAAAGCTGTTTCGATCATTTAAATCAGTCCTCGTTCACACATTCACCAGCAGACTTTAAAAAGTGGAGGCGTGAGGAGCAGACAACTCACTCTTGCTGTGGGGGATGTGGGCTCGTCTAGGTCACGCTTCAGGTTTTCTGGGTCAACATCCTGTCTTTTATTTTTCATCCTCTCCCGCAGATCACCTGTGGGCCTCTCGGTTGACCTAGACCATACACGTAGAAATATGAAAAAAAAAAAAAACATACACACATACACATACACACACACACACAGCTGTGAAGCTACTGTACAGATCATACATTCAATTTGATACTGACAAAATTCAAAAACCAACCAAGATTCAAGAAACACAGCAACAGGAAAAGATGGAATAGTTTGTCCGGGGCACCTTACCGACTAAAGCTAAATCCTTTGCCTCGCGGCTGGGTTCCATGTGTGTAGCGACAAGTGTTGCCGTAACTGCAATTACCGGTCTTCAACCAATTTCTACAGTGACTCTGAGAGGGACACAGAAATGAGTCTGATCAAATCCAGCACCAACTAGTCATCAAAGTAGGGGGATAAGCAGGATATTGGATTCACTGTTAAACATAACACAAATATTATCTGACTGTGGAATAGGTTCTTCCACAGAATATTAAATCACTTTACAGGTGTACAGGTTTGTGGCCCACCCTGAACTTTGATCTCCCATAATTAGAACAGGGGGTGAAAGGGAACAACATGCAAAGGGAAAATTCTCCAAATCCCAGCTGGCATCCATGCAAGTATACAGCAGTGTTAGGCCATACATACATCAGCAGCATTACTCCCAGTGCTGGGGCCAAGTCTTTCGAACACACTGGGCCTGCGGGACGGGGCGGCGGCGGGGTTGCTGGCGGTGCTGGTCGTGGTGCTGCTGCTGCTGCTGCTGTCAGATATGGTTTTTGAATTCTCCACTGTTACCTTCCGCCTGATCTTGGACATTCTGCAGGACTGGGGAAATGTGACGGAGAATGGATGGAATCAAACGTCTGCGCCAACACAGCTGCACACTCCACACTCTGAGACTTAAGTGGTCATCTTAAGTAAGCGCATAAAAGTTCGTGGATTTATGGAGAGACAACATGTATTAATGTTTAGCCGACTCCGCCCAAATCGCTATGCTTTACGACTGTTTCACATCCAGCCTTCATTTCAGGCATTCCTAGTACTAGTAGTAAGGCAACAGATTTTAACATCCGACGCTGCGACTACAACACTGTAATTAAGCATTTGTCTTCCTGCAGTTGTCGTCTTCCAACTGGGAGCCGCCCATTCAAAACAGAAACCTGCGCCGAGCGGCTCGCTCTGTTGTTGTCCGTGAAGCTGCTCCGCGCTAACTTCCAGCGAGCGAGTCTCGCATTGCTAGCTTGAGCTTAGCTAAAGTTCCTAGCTAACTGCGCGACTTAAATGCCATTGTTTACGTCTCTCACAGCCACACGCGTGTACGGGAGGTTCAAACGTTGAGCAGGTTAAAGCCAAAAGGGGGGTATTTTTACACGCCTAACGCGGAAAGAAGCGAGCGAAACCGCGCTAATGCTCGTGTTAGTTAACCGAGGAGCTAATGACTTCATGTTTCATCTCAGCGCGGGGCCTCTGAGCCACCTCCAGCGGCGCGTGCGCCCAACAATGTGCAGAAAAGCAGCCGTCTCACCCAGGATATTAATTCGGCGTCGCATCTACTTTAGTCCAGTTAGTGGATGCAGCACTTGTAGAATTAACAAGGCTTATCCTTTAAAATCAAAGGCAGCAATTGCCCTGGGTGCCTTCATACTGGCGGAGGGTGCGCGTCATACGTGCTCTTCTTCGGTGGTTCCTGGAGGAGGTTTGTTCTCTCGAGTTGTTGCAATACCGCCACCTAATGCCGCCATGAAAGAGGTCTTTTTGGGGCCCAATCAAATTTTAGCCGCCTCCGCTTGCTGGAAAGAAAGGCATTGATTGGAGGGCCCGCTATTGGTTCACAGAAGGCTGAAGAGTAGCAATGTGACGACGAAACGGACAGAAAATTTGACCAATTAAATCTTCCCTCAAAGTGGGCGGGCTTTGCTACGGCCGAATTGACGACACCTGCCGCCGGATTTGGGGACTCCCATCGCACCTGAAAGAAACAAACAAGCGAGCGAGGCTGCGGGTTCACCATGAAGGAAACAACTAACAAGATACAGACACAGCCGCAGATTATTTATCACGCTGTTTTGTAGTTTTGCAAGAATACACTCTGGACGTGGCTCGTCCTGACCGTCCACGTGTCCAGCGCCTCTTCCTGACCGTCCATGTGTCCAGCGCCTCTGCGGAGAGGCCATTCCCTGCGCTGAAGTTCATAAACACCGAAGCATGTTGCGACTATCTGGTCTGGCCTTCATCTCCAGCGTCAACGAACTGCTGATGAATTGAAAACGAAAGGGTCCAGGATGACCCCACCATCAACCACTGCATCCAAAAGTACAGGAGGATGGACTTTGTTTCCAAGAAGATCATCAAAGTTTAATAGTGTAAGTCGTATTCTGCCGTTGCAGCTTTCTGCATACGGTATTTGATTATTTGTTTTATTAGTTAACGGGCAATTGAATAACCTGTTTAGGCAATTGACAGTGTAACAGCATTTTGTGTTTTCTGAATGCCGCAATCGCTGTTCACTGCCCATGGTTCTGAAACGTCAATAATTGACTTTCAAGTGGAAGTGATGATTGTCTGGACGAGCGTCAAAATCTTTCTTTGATAGACACCATTTGGTTACCAGCCTGAGTGCAACTGCGAAGTTTGGGAGTGACTGGTAAAAGTGGGCATGGTCTATGACTAAACATTAGAATTAGATTAAAATTAAAATTAGACCTCCCAACCTCCAAAAATCTTTAAAAAATCACTAAATGATCCTATGGGCCTATGGTTTTACAAGCTTAGGGTTGCCTTAGTCTGTGGGAAACTCATATAAAATAATATTCTCCCACCTACCACTAAATACAATTGTTAATTAAACAGTTATTGCCAATAGCGATGTTAATGATGATACTTATATAAATTAAATTATTGATAACCAGTCTTGCAAAATAAAATGCCACGTGTGAACAAAATAAAAATCACTTTATTTTATTTTTATTTTTTGTTTCACTGTTTTTATGTCCACAAATTTTTCCTCATCATGAAAAAACTCCTTTTCTTAAATGCATATGTTTATGGCATATGCAGATATTCCAAAGACTCCCTGCAAAATAGACAAGTATAATATATATCAGAGAAATGCTACTGCTTCCAGCCAAGAAATCCATGGATAATTCCATCCATAAGAATTAGAACATTCCCAATACTATGTACTATTTCAATGCTTTAAGGCAAGATGATATTTCAGTGATTCTGCAAAAACTGTAGGCTTCATTCAAAAATAGTGTCTTAACATATTGAACTTTTGACATTTATGGTGGGCTCAACTACTTAGGCAGGTGGAGGAGAAGCTGACGGAGCTTGTGTCTTCTCTATAACCTTGAGAGCAATGGTCTTCAAAGCAATCAGAGCTTCATTGCAGGCCTTGGAAATGTGAGATGGTGGAAGGAGGAAGCCGTAACGCCCACGGTCCTGCATCTCAAATGTGAAGGAGTATTTGATGCCAAGGTTGTACGCCCAATCATCAGAACCACCAGGAGCTAGGTCTGGAGGAAAGACAATGTCAGTCATGTACTTTGAGTTTAATATGGACACCCAAGCTTTAAAAATGAGTCCTCCTTACATATTGTCTTTGCTCCAGCACCGTATTGATAGTTATTCCTATAATATCTTCTGATTTTTTGGGCAGCTTGTTGGGCCATCTCAAGCTTGTAAAAAGGAAAAAGAAAAAAACACAAACATTTAGAAAGAAAAATTGTTCATTAGTGTACCAGGCAAAATGAAGAAAACACTAACTCTTGTCCCAGATCTGTTATTACTGATTGATCATTCCAAACCACTCACCAGGTCTTTGTGGTCCTCTGCTTCGTCCATGGTGCAGGAGTAAGGGAAGAGGAGCATCTGAGAGTAGGAGTGGATGGTGAAGTAGAGCTGAACCAAATCCTTGTGGCTGCGCAGGAAGTTCGCCACGGCCTCCGCTTCTGGCTCCGACTCGGGGAAGGCACCGCAGTAGATCTCAGTGCAGGGGTCATCCGAGGCTCCCTCCGCTGGTAAGAGTATTACCACTTTATACTATGCACACCAAAGTTACATAAGATTTTTCTTTCTGTGGTATTCAGAAAAACTTTAAGTTGGGAATGATGTCAAACAAGGGAAACATCTTCAAAATCATGGTATTACGATCTAATTTTGGAACTTTCTCTGAGCCAAGATAATTAAATCTTAGTTTAATTATGGCATATGCATTATGTGGCTGTGGCTCCATGGAGCCGTAATGATTGTGAGCTGACTATTCATAAAGGTGCAGAATCTCGGGCTTCAATGCTTTACATTGGGAAAGCGAATGGGATGTGAGAGATGAACTCACTGCACCAGTTGGCATCAAAGTTTCTGTTGAGGTCGACCCCGATGCAAGAGCTGCTCCTGCTGACGGAACGGTTCTTCCTCCACATCCTGTTCTGGAAAAAATAAATAAATCAGAGATATATCCTGACTCTCGTGACATTGCTTTTTTTTTATCAACGCCTGCTTCATCATTTCTTACTGTTGTCCACGTGTACTTGTATCCATCAGGGTTCATAACAGGCAGGACATAGACGTCCATGTTATCTAGTATGTCGGTGATGTCTTGGTTTTGCCTGTAAAAGGACAAAGACTGTGGGAGAGAGGACAATGATTTTTTTTAGTCAAATTGATCTGATCAGCAATCAGGGAATGTCACTCCATGACATTTGTAATTCCAAACAACTACAGAGTCCAGATCAGATGTACTCACATATTGTACAAACCATAGACAGAACGCAGGAGAACATCAACCACCCGGCCCAGCTCCTCAAGACCTCCCTGGCCCCCATCATCGTCCACGTGAAGGTCTCCTCGCCAAAGGTACGGAATAAGATCTGACGTGACGAGCTCAGTCGCAGGTTGGGAAGCACCACCGGTGTTTTAGTTTTTATTCGAGCCACCTTTACAACATAATGATCGGACCTGGACCGCACGGCAGTATATGATGTAATTTCTGCAGCTACTGTCCCACAGAGTCGTTCACTTGCTGGGGACAAACGCCTAAAATTAAAGTAGCAGCCCACCGTTAAAACTTCTGGCCGAGATGCGAGAGTCACGGGTTTCAGATATGCATGGGAGAGGACGCCTGCAGTACCTGTTTGCCTCCACAGCACGGCGCCAGAGATGAGCAAACGGAAAATGCAAAACCAAAGGATTTCCCTGTGTGTCCTCACGAGGGCGCCATTGTCACACGCTGGATTTTATCACCAACCCCCCTGCTCCTGTCACGCAAAATGCTCGCTTTGCTCCAGCCGACCACTAAAACTGACCAGCGTGCAAACAGACCAGGAAGCGGCGTCGCCTGGGAAACCAAACTTCAGAATCGCATGGCCACGTTTCAGTTTTGATCATTGTTTCAGTTCATTTATTTCCCAACGCGTCTGTCGTTTACTGTCAGTTTAGAAGTCGTTGAAATCCAAACACGTCGTGCGTGGGGGGGGTACGCTTGAAGCGTGCGCGGGGATGTGTTCGAGTGCAACTGGAGCATCGTGTTCTTCCGTCTCCCGCCACCCAGGTCCTGCAGAGGCTCGTCAAGTCCAGAGGAAAGTCCCAGAGCAAACACCTGAATGTCCAGCTCATGGCGGCAGACAAATTGGCCCAGTGTCCTCCAGTAAGTCCCCGTACTGCGCGTTCTCTCCCGAAATCTGATTTATGCAGTACAGGAGCAGTATTATGTACAGTAATAAAACGCCGAAAACTTTCTGACCATCTGCCGCTGACAGGAAATGTTCGACATCATCCTGGATGAGAATCAACTGGAGGACGCCTGCGAGCACCTGGCCGAGTACCTTGAGGCCTACTGGAAAGCAACCCACACCTCCATGGCCACGCCCCTGAACCCCCTGCTGGGCCGCAACCTGGACCCCACCACCCTCACCCCGTACCCAACCAGCATCTCCGGACTGCAGGTACGCCGCCCGTCCCGCGGTTCCGCCTTCGCCTTCGCGACGACAAGCTTTGGCCTCGTATACTCTGCTGGGTGGTTTAAGGTCGTGCCTCTGGACCACAGTGTCCCTGGTTTTTGATCCCCCAGATATGATAATGTACATGTACCTATCAGTACCACCCCCCCTTTCTGAATATAGGATCTGTATTGGTATATGATAACATTAATCCTTTGAAATTGTAAATCAGAAATCATGTTTCAATTTGTTTTATTTTGCATTTATTTGGACGAAGCAGAAACAGCAAAAGATGGGCAGCAGAAGCTAGAAGTGTCCCCCTGTCAATAAATGCTGTTCTTGCTGTCTGATTTTCAAGTACTTTTTTCTTCTTATGGCGACTTGTTACGACTGCTGCATTTATTCTGACTGATTTTACTGGTGAATGTAAAGTCAGAGTACATCCAGCAGATGACGCCATTGCTGCTTCAACAGGTATGTCCACAATATTGGATGTTGGCTGGTCCAGCTCATCTTCTGATATTCCTGAAACTGGATCACATCTGATAATGTGAGTTTAGCTCTATCTTTTTTGCCTGAGTATACTATGACACTTTTTGACATTTCTATGCCCGACTTTCACACATATATATTTACATTGTTACAGGGGTTGGCCTGACCGACCATTAAACTACCAATGAGAGATCACCTGAAAATACCAGGTACCACAAGCTTTTTCATTTCTCTTTGAAACCAGAAGAGGGCGCTGTTTCCACTGCTTCATGGGAAACAAAAAAATTAATAAC